>JAEANM010020937.1:0-11981 GCA_017656035.1 Myanophis thanlyinensis
AAAACCCACCCGGACGCCCCGGACTGGACGTAAAAAGAGGACATGTCCGGGCAAAAGAGGACGGTTGGTCACCCTACTTTAATCAGAGTAGTCAGTTTTGACATTTCATCCAATTCCATCAACTTCTGTAACCATTCTTCTGTGGTAGGTAATAAAGTGTCTTTCTGTTCCAGAAGAGATAAATTATCTACTTACTGGACTTCGAAGCTACCCATTCAAAGAATCCCCTTATTATAAGGATACAAATTCAGTTTGTTTGCATTTATTAATTTACTTGCCCCTAATTTATGATTCCAATGCAATAGACAGCAGAACTTTGATTTAAGGAGACCTGGGGGTATCATTCCTTGGCTGTAAAATAGATTCACTTTTGTAGAAGGAATGGCAGAACTTGGGGTGGAATGAAAAGAGAGATGAGCCTAGAATTCCTACATAGCCACAAGTGAACTAAGTCAATTACCCTACCCCCAGTACCATTGATGCTTATCTAACTTTAGCCAGGGACTGCCATTAGTTAAGAAGATTCCTGCGCATAGGGTTTCAGTAATAAAGCAACTTAATTGAATCTTATATGTAGACTGCGACTTTTGTATCTGACAACTTCTTCACTTCCCTTATCTTTTGTGCCGGACAACTTTTGTGCCTGACACTTCACTTTCCTTATCTTTGCTCACATGATGAGTTTCTTAAGCTAGAATTTCAGTACTAGTATCATTTTAGACAACATCAGACCATAATCATCATCATAGTTTAAAGCTAATCATAGATGGCTTTTCTCAGATTTATGTTTCATCAGAAGCAAATGCATAAGTCTAATAAGTATAGCCAATGAGGAAGGTCATTTATATTTGAACCTACAGTTGCATACAATCATACATATTTTCTGTATTCCTAGCCATCAATGAATTTTTTTCTATATTGAGGAGATATGATCATGATACATATACTGATTAACAATTTACCTAGCTGGTACTTTCCCACTGTGTATTATATTATAGCCTTTTATCAGGTTGCTCTTTAAGATTTTCTACTTTGTAAAACAAAGAGCCTTAAATGCTTTGTCATCTGATCTGGATCTGTAGTAATCAGAACATTGCAAAGTCACTATGGCTAATCAATGAATTAGTACCAGATGTCTAGTCATTTATAATAGACTTTTAAGGCTTGAGGGATCCTGAAATCGAGGGGGGATGGGACATTCACGTGACATAATCAAACCTTCCGAAGAAATGAGGTTGTACCCTTTCAATTGTGGTGTCCCCCCATCCTTAGAAGAAATGAAAACTACATATTAGGGTAGGAAATAGCTTTAGAATCACTCCATCAAGTAGTGCCATCTGGATACCTCATAGGAGCAAGTAAGCACCATCCAACCACGTTTTGGATGAACAGAATTAGGGTGGATCTTTGTTTTTTCTTCCAAAAGGTGTGCCAGTTCCACCTCTCTTGTCCTGGAATGAAGCCAAGGTAATGCTCATAACTTCTGGGTAGTGAGCTAGAAACACCATTAACATATGCTATGCTGGGTGAATGTAGACAGAATTAGAAGAACAAATATCAGCGAGAGAGTGCAGAAAGTTCTGGGCTGAAGCAAAATAGCTTTCAGGGAAGAAGAGCCAACATTTCCCAAGCAGAATTTTGTTTAGACATATGCACATGAAACATTTTTCACCTGAATTAGCTGATTGTATATATGTGTGGGATCTGTTTCTAAAATTAATCCATCTTGCTAAAACCAATGGAATCATCACAGCCATATTTACTGCTGAGTGGAAAGAGGTGGAGGGGACTATGATGACTCATTTGGGGCCCAAGATTTCAATCTGCTCTAGAAACTACTTTCTGTAACAAAAGTTCAGATTTGATACCTATTAAATAACAATAAAGTTAGCACTTTTCATTAAGTTTAAAATGCCTTTTCCCTTCCACTGGCATAAGTAAGCTTCCCTTGTGTTTACCTGTTTAAAAATTAAGCACTGAATCCAAAAGTTTGAAATCAGTTTTCAGACTACGTTCATTCAGACATTGATGTATGTCTGCATCAGCTTCAACTCTTAATCCTAGATTTCATATTTGTCCCATGCAGTCATGGGAATCATTCCCAAATCTACAGACATGTCAGCTGCTGGTTGCAAATACATTTGCATGTCCTTCTCAAGTCAAAGAACAGCCCACGAAGACTATTGGATCAATATTGGACCCCATTATTGAAGTAGAATGGAGCAGACAGACACACAGAAACACAGAAACTTTAGTTAGGACATTAACCAATAAAAATATAATCAATAAAATGAATAACTATCCCCTAACAACAAGAATTATCAACAACCATTTGCGAGGGAAGCTTATGCATAATGCAGCAAAATTTTGCTACTTTTAGAGAAATAGACTCGTCTTGATTTTTAAGCAGATGGTGAAAATAAAAGCTACCAGAAATTTAAATAAAAGAGGGGTAATCAACTGGTGGCGAATGGCCACGTAGAACTGGCAATACAGAAACATGAGCTGTGGTTTCTATGGTAGCCATATCACAGGCACAGTACAGAATTTCTTATGGGCTTTTCCTATACTTTCCTTCCAGAACAAGGCATTTTCCCAGCATGGATGCTGGGAAAGTCAATTCAAGTTCTTGCAACTTACCTTACTGAAAGGTAAGTTTGTCTTTGTCTTCAGAAGAGGTAGCAGTTCTCAGATTACAAGCAGGAGTAGATTTGTTCCATACCTAAGCACTAAACACTCATAAGCAATTCTGGCAGTATATTCATCTTCCCAAGAACTTCCAGTGTCTTGAAAGTTGCTTTTCATAGGTACAGTTGGACTTGCTATGAAGACCTCCAACCACCTGATATTAGACATGTTTACTACATTCCCATATCATGGTAAATGGGCATTTAAGCACAATCAAAACTTCCCAGTGCTATTATGAAATATGTTTAATTCAATTGTATAAAGGTATAGTTTTCCCCTTCGTTATAATAAAAGTCTTTTTTTTAAACAGACAGATTTTCACAATTGAAACTCCCCTTTCCTTATGCACTGTCTGTTTTTATTATTATTATTATTTCTGCAACAGGAAGCTGAGACACTCAGTTTGGGACTGATCTGTAGCTTTTAGGATGTTGTTTCAGAAAAAGAAGACATGGAAAAATGACATGATTGATTTCCAGAACACCAATGCTATTTTCAGGACATCATTTTCTGTGAAAAACATTACTTCATTTCCCATACTTTCTCTCTCTCAAGACAATGATGCGGTGTCCATAAAATTAATTGCCATTCCACATTTATCACTGAAAACCCTACTTATCTAGATCTTGACAAGATGCTTACCATTCTACCTTTTTGTCAGTGTTTTTTTCCCCTCTTCCAAACCGAAGATACTTCAGAGCACACAGAGAGCTTCTTGACCAGAGGTGAAATTCAGCAGGTTTGCTAGAACCGGTAGTAAATTTTCTAAGCAATTCGGAGAACGGGTTGTTAGAAGAAATCTCCTTTTGTTTCTTTCCACTTTACAGGGTTAATCCGGTAAGGAAGGCAGGAAAGAAACATTTGGGCGTTGTTTCTAGCCTAATCTGTATTGCTTACAGAAACTGCCCACCCAGTCACATGACCCCCAGCCACGCCCACCAAGCCACACCCACAGAACCATTAATAAAAAAAATTGAATTCCACCACTGTTCTTGACTCACATGCTTGTGCACTTGCTGTTTTTTATTGTTGTTGCTGTTGCTGCTAAGACTCTAGAGTTGAATGATACAAAAATAATTGCAAAACTAGTTAATATATGTAGCTGTGGGAGACAACAATGCCTGGGGCTGAACCAAAGGATGAAGACAATGGTAACTGGTGAAAAAAAATCATACCCCATCCCACTCAAAAAAAACCAGATGAGATGAAAGTGTGTCAAAGCAGGGGTGTCAAACTCAAGGCCCGGGGGCCGGATGTGACCTGTGAGGTGCTTAGAACTGGCCCAGGGGGCTGCCCTGGAAACAGCAAAGGATTGGCCCGCAGTGCCTCTGCCAATGAAAATGGAGCTCGGGAATTTTCTCTGGCAGAGGGTTGCAGGAGGCTGTTGCAGCCAAAAATAGAGCTCAGGAGCCTGTTTTCTCTGGCAGAGTGCTTGAGCCATCATAGATGCTCCTGACATGAGTGATGTTGAGCTGGCCATGCCCACTCTGGCCATGCCCACTCTGACCCCACAAGGTCAAACACAATCCTGATGTGGCTCTCATGAAATCAAATTTGACACCCCTGGTGTAAAATATCCACAAGTTCACTGAATATTGCCATTGTTTGGGGTCTTTTTATTTAAATGATTGTTTCCTTTTGGATAAAAGGCCAGTAAAGAGGAGATAAAAATAAGGCCTGTTCACCAAAGAAAGATCAGAGGTGAAATTCACCAAAGAAAGATCAGAGGTGAAATTCAAACAAAAGGAGATTTCTTCTAACAACTGGTTCTCGGAACTGCTTAGAAAATTTACTACTGCTAGAACCAGTAGTAAATTTTCTAAGCAGTTCCAAGAACCAGTTGTTAGAAGAAATCTCCTTTTGTTTTTCCCCACTTTACAGGGTTAATATTGTAAGGAAGGCAGAAAAAAAAACATTCTGATATTGTTTCTAGCCTAAACTTTATTGCCCTGCTTACAGAAACTGCCCAGTCACATGACTCCCCCCAGCTATGCTTACCAAGCCACGCCCACAGAACGGGTAGTAAAAAAAATTGAATTCCACCACTGAGAAAGATGGCATCATCTGAAAGCTCCATTGTGTGTGTGTGTATGAGTGTGTTTTGACTCCTGGCAAATGCCTGGACAAGCCACCTTAGTTTTCTTGGCAAGATTTCAGAAGTGATTTGCCATCTCTTGCTTCCTATGGCTGAGAGTGACTAGCCCAAGGTCACCCAGCTGACTTCACACCTAAGGCAGGACTAGAGCTCACATTCTCAGGACTAGAGCTCACATAACCCGATGCCTTAGCTAGTACACCAAACTGGCTCAGAAGCTCCATTAAATTGCTGCAATTAACCATCTGCTTTGCACATTAGAAAGTCCAACTGGACATGGCTTAAGCAAGCAGTTCCACTACAGTCATATAATTCATTGTAACTTCCTGTTTTCTTTTGTAACTGTGGATGAGGAGAAACAGAAAAGCAACTAATCTGAGCTTTTGACTTGCTGTTTTTGGCTTTCGGATTCCCTGACAAACTTAATTTGACAGTGGTCAGAATACATTCTCAATTCCAGCCCCAACCGCAAAATCTGGTCAACATCAAACTATTTTTGTTTATTACAAGGAAGCTGTTACAAAGCGTCCTATTTGATTTTTTTTTTTCAGTGAAATCACGGCTCTCGGACATCCAAAATGACAAACGTTAAATATTTATGCAGACAGGCTTGTTCCTATAAAATTATCAGAAAATCTTAAAAATCATTAGTGTTTCAAGATGGAATTTAGTTGCATTTGTTGAAGGACAATGAGTCAATAATTTGTGTATGGCAGTTCTTGCAATGCACAAACACTGTCTGAAGAACCACTATATACTGTATGCATTTAGAAAGCCTCCATCTAATGCTGAGTTTTGCCTTGTAATCAATGCCATCTGTCCTGCTTGAATCTTTTAATTTTTGGAATTGTATACCCACCTATTTCTATGACATGAAATGATCTGGCCTTTGTTTTACTATATATTTATACATATACAGTACATATAGAAACAGGCGCGCACACACACACACATATTGTCAGTATTCCAGCACTTACTGCATTTTTTTTAGTAATGGCTGGTCTATTGGGCACTCAAAAGACTCCAGTGATTAGATAATTAAGAATGATTACAAATCCCAAAACAAGAGTTAGCCAAAATCTGCTAGGCACGAGTTGGCCATTTGACCATGAACTGCATCATCCTCTCCTCCAATATTTCCACCAAAACCTTAACTCTGCTAACCTTTAAGTACAACGATGACATATTTTAATTAGTTCCTCCAGACTTCTTCCAATTTGGCCTGAAATAAATGAGGAAATGGGGCATACAGCTGAAACAAATAGACCATATTGTGCTTGCATATAAAATTTGATTATTTGTATAACTGGATACATAACTGAATTTGACATTCCCAATTCAAGAAGATATTTCCTTCATTTTCATTGGTCCTTTACTACTCCCTTAGGCCCAACCCAGTCAAAGATGTGTATTTTAGTTCCATGGATTTTAATGGAAAATATTAAATATATGCCTAGATTTTTCTCATATCACTGAATGAAACCTTAAAAGGCAGACATTTGCTGAATATAGCTATTCATTTAGACAGTATTATGCCCGTGCTTCTATATTTCAGTAAACTCACATCTTTATCTCTCTGAAACAAATGGGACATAAACCTATTGTATCATATTGCATAACAAAGCCAAAACAACAACTACACACACACACACACTAAAAAAAAACATATTAAATGCAATAGATGACACACATACTATTACAATACACATAATACTATGGTACAACAAGAATGTAACAGGTACAAATATTGATTCTGGAATGTACATTTTTATGTCAGTTGCTTTCTCAGGGCACATAACGTATCCTTTTCATTTCTTCAATACCAGAGTCATTGTTATAAATCCAACATTTTAAAATACAGACCATTTGCTGAATGTAAAATCAGCTTCTAGTTTTTATGTTAGAGCCAGTCACTTTTATTTTTCCTCCCAGACAGCAAAGTTTATTAAGCATAAGCATGTATGAAATTACACGGCTTTAAATCCAACATTTATCCAAGCAAGTGTCTACTATTCCTAGTAGTCAATCACTAAGCAAATGTCTGCTATCCCTAATAGTCCTAGGGTAGTCAAGAGCAACAGATCATAGCCTTGGGATATTTGTGTTCTTTGCTGCTCACATCAACAAAGTCATTTGCTGTTGCCTGGCTCCTAGTTCCATCACATATCACAACTTAATATATCGTGTGATGCTGTGGTGAAGGATTTCAAAGAAGATAGGATTATTGTCTAATTGGATTTCTGTTGCCAATAAGAAAAAAGATTAGAGGGGGGGAAACCGTAAGCCAAACTCCCACATGAAAGTTTTCTACATTGTTAACAACTGCTAGACAATTTATGAAGTACCCACCCCAGAATAGAATTTATAATCTGAATTCAGGTGATTGTCTAGAACTGTAGTGTTTACCTCACTATATTTATAACTAGACAAAATAGTTCTCAGGCTTAGAAGTTCCTTCTTTTGTGCAACAGAGCAAATAGAAACAAAAATAGTTACCAAGATTGCCTGTGGGAGACATAATGCTAAGACTCATAATCTCTGCTATCTTCCTGTTTTCAAAATGCAAATAAGCATGTTGGCACATGTTTGATTTTTTTCAGGGAAAATGAGGACAGCGGAGGGACAGGGAGACAGATCTACAGACACAGCCCCTCTTTCTGACTCTTAGTTAAGAATACATATGAAAGCCCAAACAGTTTGAAATTGAAATCAAACCATGTTTGGGAAGTAACAAGCAGTTTTAAAGCTAGGATTTGGGTGTCGGCCACATGTTGCGCATCAGAGGGCCACATGAGGCTAATTATTGCAGGCCAAAGATTTGCAAAATTGATGAAACATTTCCTCATGGTGACTAACCCTGGAGACAACTAGGGCAATCTGGAACTGGGGTAAACAAACCATCAATACTTGGGCATAGCAGTGGTTCTTAAACATAGACATTGATGCAAGTCACGTAAAAGCAAAATCTCTACCCATCTATGTCAGACTGGGATGCTGCCGGCTCATTACTGGGATATATGGAATGTACCTTTTCTTTTCAAATGGAAAAGTGAATAAGCTTTCCAAAGGAAAATAAAATGCAGCCATCTTGATCTTTGCTTCCTAGGAATGCTTGTATGTCCTTAACTTACAACAGTTCCTTTAGTGACTTTTAAAGTTACAACAGCACTGAAAAAAGTGACTTATAACCATTTTTCACAGTTACAACTTTTATAGCATCCCCATGATCATGTGATAAAAATTCAGATGCTTGGCAACTGGATCATACTTATGACCATTGCTGTGTCCCAAGGTCATCTGATCACCTTTTGCAAACTTTTGACAGATTCACTTAACAACTGGATTACTAACTTATCAACTGCAGTGATTCACATAACAACAGTGGGAAAAAGGTCATAAAACGGGGCAAAACTAACTTAACAAATGTTTCACTTAAATGGGCTCAATTGTGATCCTAAGTCGGTGGTCTTGGATAAGGACTGCCCTGTTCAGCAACCATTTTAATTGCCAACAGCACTGAAAATCTGCTTTACAACTGGTCTAAGTTAGCTATTCGCCAGGATGGTAATCATAAAAATGAGAGTTCTGAATTCCTATTTCACTTTCTCTGTTAGCAGGAGCTCTGATTTATGCAGCATTCACATTTACCTTAAGGGCTACAGGCAACATTGTTTAAATACATGATTTAAAACCAATGTTTACCCTTACTTAACAAACCATAGCACATATTTGCATTGACCGTTTTGGTACCCGTGGGGCTAAGCTATTGTTTTAATCAGTTGCTTTAATAAGAGCCAAGGAATGCTGCATTCATAGACTTTGGCACTTAAATTTATACTGGAGTGGCGGCAGAATTTTGAACTACTGCAAATAAAACTATCAGATCTGATAATGATATGAAGGAAAATATTATATTTAAAAGAAACCACATCTATTTTCAGAGTTGTACGCACAGTTTCAACACCTAAAGATGTCTTCTCTAATCACACTATTTAAATTGCTCCAATACTAAACACAATTTTAGGCATGCTTCTCTCTCAGCCTCGTTAGCTGAAATTCTTCATAATGAAAACATAATGAAATTAATTCAACAGTTACTTTATACAAATAGCACAGCTATTTGTATATAAAATAGTCTCATTCTTTGGCATCACACCTGACATTGTCATTTTAAAAGGATCATTTTTAAAGAGAAGTGAACCACTTCAGTCCATGACTGTTTGTTACAGCAAAACATTTTCAACTCAAAATACTTAGAAAAGCCCTAGACGTTAAAAAGAACATTATCTTCAGCATCCTTTAATATAACTGAGAAAATGAAATGAAATGAAAATGAAAGGCATTGTGATGCCTCTTGAGCAAATGTACTCATCAAAATCCAATATAAAACCTGTTGTTTTTTTTCAGAAGAAGGTGTTCCTTTATGCTTCTCTTTCTTGCTAAAACCAAGCTAATCCCTACTATTTTATTCTTCTGCTGTGAACTGAACCTGGATAATTTACTTCTTCTTCAATAGTGCATAACTAGGCTTCCTAGAAGTTTGCCATCTCAAGCCAATGTAATCGTTTGGAAGGTGCCTTCACTTATTTCAACTGTATTTGAATGGGTTCAAATGGGAATTTGCCTATAAACAGCATACATGGAGAGGGGGAAAATGTGAAACAGTATATTTTGGGGTTGTACTTAATTGGGAACAAAGCATGAAAAGGGAAGCAGAGATAGCCCAAAGACTAGACTTTGTTTTTCCTTGAAACTTCTTCAGTTCTCAAGACGAGAACTGGAAAACTGAAGAACTTTCTTGGATGAGAAGTGAAATATCTTCAAGGAAAAACAAAGTCCAGTCACCTTTTGAAAAAGCACCTTTGGCACAACCAGGACCTGGATTATCGAAAATCTCCATAAACAGAAGCAGAGATAGGGTGTTGTTGTTTTTTGTCTTATTGTTTAATCTTGATACTTTATATGAGCAGCCCTTTAGGAATGAAATTACATTCTGTGCCTTCGCAAAGGGAATGCCAGACATACATTCATGCCATCCCCATTGCTCTGGCACTTGGTTTGCCTGGCAACGTAGAGATAGTGAACCACATCCTTCCAAACGGGTTCAAATTGGATTATGCTGGCACCATTTCCATTCCTTGGCAGGTCTCCTGAAGCCTCCTCAGGGAGCTCCTTTGTGGTGACAAACATATGCCCACACCCTGGTGCAGCCAGAGACTACCAAGTTCCATCTGCTTATTATATCAGTCTTCATTAACTTCAATTTGTATGGAAAAGACTCTGGAAAGGGTCCCTGGGTTGCTGATGTCACAGAGTGTCTGGCGCAGTGTGGGGCAACCACATGTTTATGGCATAAGTTATGAGGAAGATTTGCTGCAACAAATGAGGGAGTCCTAATGTTTTCCATCCACAGCACTGAAGCATGTGCACTGGAGGCTATTTATAGAACCCTGAAGGAACTCCCATTAAGCTGAAATGGAGCTCAGATCCTCAACACTCTAAGCATACCCTGATGGCATAGACAGAAAATAGGCTGGGTTACAATACCCAGCTCCAGACAAGAACAAATTTAAAAGGAATCTCCTGTTTTCAACTTGTGCAGTGTAAGGAATATAACTGAAAGAGAGAGGTACATACATTTGGTTCCATGTGACATCAGTTCTGGCTTTTGATTGTTTTAAATCTTCGGAGGTTATATACAGTAGCTCAAACTTTCTTTGGCATTATGCTCAAAAGAGAAAAGAGTGTTTGAAATCTAAAAGAGAGAGACAGTTTGGTCTAGTGATTAAGGCACCAGGCTAGGAAGTAGGAGACCACGAGTTCTAGTCCTGCCTTAGCCATGGAAGCCAGCCAGTCTCTCTCATCTCAACTTACTCACAGAGTGATGTTCCTTGGGAAAATAGGAGGAGGAAGGAGTAGCAGATATGTTCACTGTTTTCAAACTTGAAATTTGAAAGTTTCGAATTGTAGGGCATGAGGTGAATCTGAGTGAACTGAGTAGAATTCTGAAATTAAAAGAGGGGGAGATGAAGGAGGGAGGGATGATGGATGGATGGATGGATGGATGGATGCATGGGACCTAACCATGAAGAATGGGCTTCTCAATAGCTGCACATCTAATCTCTATACATGTTCTCACTCAGTTTTACCAAGAAAGAAAATATTTATTGGGAAATGTGCCAATGTAATAATGTTGGTGTTGGTATATTTTTAAATTGTTTTCTTCTCCTATCTGGTTTTGCACATGATTGTTTGTTTCTCTAAAGTCACACTAAACCCTATAAGGGTTAAAGGGAGTGTCTTGAATTGGACATGTGTTTCTTATGTTTGGAGACGGGTTGGTGTTCATTAATCTTATTAGTGTATAATGAGGCTTCCTATGAGTAGTACTTTTCATGTTTGCCCAAACAGAACAGCAAGCAGTTTGGGCTGAACTTAATTTTCATTGAGTTTATTTTTCCAATGAAAGGTAATATTGTGGGGGGGGGGGATGTTTTCTCTGATCCCTGGATTACTTTTTTGCTGCAAATCTGACTTTCCTCAGTCTCAGTTGACAAAATCCTTGCCAAGAAAAGGTAAAAACATGAACATCATAATGCTATGGGTTGCAGCTCAATGTTTTACATCCAGCTTTTACAACCAGGGCATGAAAGTGGATTTTTTATTATTTCTAACAATATGAGAAATAGTTCTAGTAATATTTCTCACCCTGTAGAATGCCTGAAAGAAATTAAGTAAAGAAGGTCAGAGCCTCATTAGTCTAAAATGAGAACAGGGACCAAATGAGAACAGGGACCAAATTTGGTGTTGGGAGAAGCTGACAAAAGAAAGCTCAGCTTTTAAAATGGGTCAGATCAGTACAGAACAGTACAAAAATATTTGTAAATATGGAGCAATTTAGAATGCTGTATTGCAGGCAAAACTCTGCCCATTGTCAGGAGTTTGATTCTAACCTGCTCAAGGTTGACTCAGCCTTCCTTTCATCCATCAGTGGTCAGTAAAATGAGGAGCCAGATTACTGGGGGCAATATGCTGACATTTGTAAACTGCTCACAGAGTGCTGTAAAGAACTACGGACAACATATAAAACTAAGTGTTACTGCTGTTTCAGAAATACTGTAATTCTCCCAGTGCATCTCTATGGGAAAAGCTGCTGAAAAGCAACTCCCTATTTTATGTATTTATTTATTTATTTGAT
>JAEANM010020938.1:0-11980 GCA_017656035.1 Myanophis thanlyinensis
CACACACACACACACACACACACACCCAAACATTTTTGTAGATTTTCACAGGTACAGGTATGCAGATCTAGGGGTGTTCGGGTCTTTTCCCATGTACTGTAAGTCTGAGCATATCTTTGCAACATTTTGGTGAGGTCCCACTCGCCATCTTCATGCTGGTGCCTCCTGCTTCATGCCAGTGCAAGCAGTGTGTGACCGGAGCTGCAGTCTGTCTATAAATACTGGTGGGAGAGTGTGGTGTGCTGGGCTGGTTGGCTGCACTGCTGCCTCTTGATGGAGTTAATGTTGGTACAATGGGCTGTGTGATGGCCTTGTGAGTTTTGTTGTAGAGATATCCTGTAACTTGTGCTCTAATCTCCTGGGTCGTTTGTTTTGAAAAAAAAAATCATTAGCCTCCCATGTTTTAACAGCTTGGGTAATGGGTTGTATGATGGCCTTGCAAGTTCTTTTGTTGTGGTGCCCTTGGTCCTGCATTGTAATCTTCTGGGTCATTGTGTTTTGATCTCTTTTCAATTAGCCTCCTGTGTTGTAACAGCTTGAGTAATGGGTTGTGTGATGACCTTGTGAGTTTTATTGCTGTGGTGTCCTTGGTCTTGTGCTGTGATTTCCTGGGTCATTTGCTGTGTTGCAGATTCTTGAGTTCTTGTGGTGTGATTTCCTGAGTTTTCTGATGTGATGTCCTGAGCGGGTGGCTGTGATGTAGCATTCTGGGTTTTGGTCTGGCTTCGAGTTTGAGTTCTGGGTCTGTGTTCTTGCTGTGTGTCAGCTTGTTTGGTTTTAGGATTGGGGGGTATGACAGCTGGTGAAACAGCCATGGTCTGGTTTTTGAATGGTGGTTGTCCTTCATTTATAGGATGGGTTTAAGCCTGGGTCTGGAGAGGGGCATTGGCAGTGGTGTCCTGTGTTGTTTTGGGTTCGGTGTTGGTTTTCATGGCTGGGGCTTGTTTGTTGGTGAGGGCTAGTTTTCAGATGTCTGGTAGGTGGGAGGTATCATTCCATTTGTTCATATTATGGGGGTGTTTCTCTATTTCGATGGCTTCCCTAATTATTCTTTTGCTGGAGTGTTCAGTGTTGAATATTGATTTGGTTTCTTCAAAATTAATTTCATGTCCTATGGCTTTAAGGTGTTGGAAGAGGGAGGAAAGTATTTTCTTCCTTTTTAACTGTGTTCTTGTGTTCTGTGATGCGTGATCAACTCCGTAGACCCAGGCTCAAACCCATCCTATAAATGAAGGACAACCACCATCCAGAAACCAGACCAATCCCAAAACCAAACAAGCTGACACATGGCAAGAACACAGACCCAGACCTTAAACTCGAAGCCAGACCAAAACCCAGAACACTACATCACAGCCACCCACTCAGGACATCACATCAGAAAACTCAGGAAATCATACCACAAGAACTCAAGAATCTGCAACACAGCAAATGACCCAGGAAATCACAGTACAAGACCAAGGACACCACAGAAATAAAACTCACAAGGTCATCACACAGCAGCTCCGGTCACACACTGCTTGCTCTGGCACAAAGCAGAAGGCACCAGCCTGAAGATGGCAAGTGGGACCTTGCTGAAACATTGCGAAGATATTCTCAGTCTTACACACGAAAAGATCTGAACACACCTAGATCTATCTATCTATCTATCTATCTATCTAAAAGGAGAGGATAATGCATTTCATTTTCTATAAAAAGCTTCTTTATCAGAAATATTTTGAATATGAAACTATTATGTTGGTCTTTTATAAGGATGTGAAGATGGCTTGCTTTTTCTCCTGGCATTAGAACTGTGATGTTAGTACGTAAGATTTGCCATGGGGCCATGGGTCTATCAGGTTTGTCTTTTCATTGAGCCTCATGCAGTTTTAGTTTAGTTTTGTTTTTTTGTTCATCTTAATGTAATTTCTCTGTTTTTGTTTGTTGGATACCCATAGTTTCATGGATGGACAACCATATAAATTGCATGAATAAACAAATAAAGTCTATAAAGTATCAGAAATCCTGTTCATACATTAATCTATGGCTGAAAAAATGCCACTAGTCAAAGTTTTAAACAGCACCTCTTTTATATTAAGTAATAAAATGATAGTAAATGGTGTTGTGTGAAACCATATCCCTGTAGTATTATAATTTTTAATGTCACAGAAGGGAAAGAAATGATTAAATATTTATGCAGTAATTACATTCATTGTATGTCCTTACGGTCACTTTATTAAATTAAAATGAAAATGAACTTGAATCAGAATTAGTTTTTGTCCTGGTCCACTCCCTTTTTGGAGTAGGTACTATGCCACACACTCCAAGGACAAGTGCCATTCCTGGCCTGTTAGCAGTAGATGCCTTCTAGCCCCTTAAAACCTTAACCAAATGCTATGAGTGAAAATATGATGTCTGGAGAACTCTAGTTTAATAAATGTTTTATTGAAAAAAAAGAGACAGGTGTTAACAAGTAAAAGAAGAAAAGAACAAGGAGAACCTGAGAAGTAATGTGTGCATTAATGAATATTCAACTTTTAATTTATTATCATGTTTATAGCCAAAACTGCAGACCAAATTATATTCTGCATCAAATCCCAAGGGAAGTTTCATTTGCATTGTTTGGAAATGTGCCAGAAGGAACCACATTCAAATGAGAGAGACTGCAAAGAGTCTTATATATAATGCTTAATGTGCTGGAGACAAAATGCTTGTCATGGCCTGGGGGTGGCGGTGGGGTGAAAGGAGCAGCAAAGGAATACTGATTCATATAATACTAATGTATTACCAATCTCAGTTATTTGAATGAAATGAAGTGGTCTGGACATCAGAGAAAAAAGAAAAAAATATCAAACTCACAGTCCTCAAAGCTTCAATTAAACATAAACATTGGTTCATTCCTACTCCCAGGAGCTTCTTCATACTGCTTGGCTTTTCAGGAACATCTATAGCATATATAGTCTACCAAACAGAAACTGACTGGAACTGGTTGATAAGTGCAACCATTAAGCATTCTTAGCAAATCAAAATTTCTTTGGGACAGTTCAGGTGAAGAAGCAAGCATTGCATAAGGAGAAATGACCAAGGTTGAGTTAGCAAAGTGATGGCAAGTATTTTGTAGAAACTAAACAAATTTATTAACCCATCTTGCTAGCATAGGTAGTTTTCTAGGTATAACTGTTTAACAACTGTTTGAAGTTACAAATGCATCCCAAAAGTGTATTTACAACAGGGGTTAAAAACCAATTCAAGCCTCTGCAGTCACCCAGAAGCAGCAGCTATTTCTAATCTTGTGACCACCCAGTTGTTTCTCTTGATGAGAACAGTAGAAAAAAAGTCATAAAATGAGTCACACTTATTTTATTACAGTTTTGACTTACAATCCTAATTGACAGGCTCTATTAGGGTCAAACCTTGAAGATTAGCTACACATATAAACTGGATGACTACCAGATAACAGAAATTGTAGGGATATCAGATCTGTAACAAAAATTTTGGGATGATCACTGGATGGCAGCAAAGAATTACAATCAGTGGTGCTATTCAGCCTGGTTGCACCAGTTTTACCAATGACATTTGCCCCCCTACCCCTCCCCTTTCCTGTCATATAGCACCTTCTTTGTTTTCTTTTTTTGCTCACCTGAATTGTGCGTAAGAGCTGTTTTGCACACCTCTGCAGCTTTCCCAATCATCCAGATTGCCTCTGGTAAGGAAAAACTTGCATTTTAGAAGCTGTGCACCAGCAAAGCATGCACACACCAAACTGGCAGAAAAACCACTTGCATTCCACCACTGATTACAATAAACTTTAACTCTCCACTGATATCTAGTAGTTGTATGTATTTTCACAGCCCAAATTTGATGGCCCTAGGTCACTCGTTGGAAAAGTAAGCTCACGATGAAATAATTATACAAACTGCTACAACCCAGATTTGCTCATTTGGCCAATCTATTATTATTATGACATTTTTAAATGTGTGAATTGGCTCTAAGAAGGAAACAAAATATCTGCAGTTGTGTTTTCTTACCATTCTTAATAGGGTATCATGGATTCCTCCATATTATTTTCCAATATTACATTATTAACTTTTTGAATGGCAGATGTAGTTCTTACTGAAAGATCAAAAAACTGAAGGCACATTGTTAACACTATTTGAAATAATTATTAAATAAATTGAAGCTTTTATTTCCTGTTAACTCTGAGGCTGTATACACATAATGCAGAAATATTAGTTGACCCATTAATCTGCCAATATTACTATTTTGAAAAGTTCCATTGTTCAAAAGACTGGAACTAAATTAATAGCTTTAGGATTTTGATGTATCTCTTCTGTATTTCCCAGAAACAAAAACAAATATTATACATTAGCACTTACAATCAGACTTTGGTTGTCACTGATCATGTGTCTCATAGCTCTAGGAGCATTTATTCATAGCTTTCTCCCTTTGCCCAAAAATTATTAGAATGAAGAAAGAGACATAATTATAAGGTGAAGATGAACGGCCTAATCTGCTGCCTTGAGTCACCTCATTTTTCTGCATTATTCATATTTCTTCAGCAAATGCAAGCTTGAATACTAATGTCTGTGTTGCTTTACTGACTGTCTTCTGCCACCACATTTCTGTCCAAAGGATCACCAGTGAGCACCTATTCTGCAGCTTATGATTTAAGAGTCTGCAACATCCATCACTAGCTTTCATTTATTACCATCTTTTTCTCTGTTTAAGAACTACAGCTCTCACAGGAGCTCTGGGTGCCATAATTGGGATGATTTTTGCAAGATTCTCAATAAACCTTAAATATTTTGTCCATGTTCAGGTTCACAGTAGATTTTTAAAGCACTGATTTCCAACTGCATACCTTTTCATACACAAATTGCATATCAACATTTCTTAAACAATTTTGGTATAAAATGGTATTTCCCAAATATATGGATTTCTATGCACAGTTTTGATTGGAGAAAGGAATCACAATTGAGAAAACTGCAAATACAGTAACAAATTAAGATGTACAGGAAATGCAAATAGTTTATTAAAATAAAAAGTCAATAAGTTGTTCTACATTACTATTTACCTGTGTTTTTTTCACTTACATATTCCTAAGAAATCATATCTAAAATTCCCCTCCTTCCCTGAATATCAGTTTAAACATTTTTTTCAATAAAATCTAGTCAAAAGAGGCCTCCCAAGTTATAAACCAAAGCTTTTTGTGAAATGCAAACCATATTCTCAGGGTAGTTCTTGGTGGATTGTCCATCTTTGTTTGCCGACAAAAAGCAACTTCATTTTGGAAAGATTTAATCTAAGCTCCTTACCTATTCAGGACCTCCATGGTGTCTATGTTTGGCCTATAAGGACAATGTACAGCTGGTGTCATTTGCATATTAATGATCCTTTACAAAAAATCATTGGATGATTTCTCCCAATGGTTTCATGTTTGATGTTAAATAACAGGAGGCAAATTACAAGAGCTCCCAAGGATTTGATTATTGCTCCTCTGAGGCCAGCAATTGAAATGTTTGCTCAGGAAGTAAAATTAATGAAGGACAGTGAAATTCCAACTGCAAACCATTTCAAGTAGGCCATAAAATTCCATGGTTGATTATGGAGCTCTGATAGTCCAAGAGAAATGCATTCTCCTGTCTCAGGTCAAATGTAGGTCATTTACCAGAAAAAAACAATATTCTATTAAATGACCAAGCTGAATCCTGACATATAAAGATCCAAAGCACACTCATGACCACAACAAGAACCTGTCTGCATCCAACTCCCACCTTCCCAACTACGCTTAACTATTTTTCTAACCCTACTCTCCCTTCCCACCTAATTTACCCGCGGTTGCGTAAGCATTTCACTGCATATCGTACCATGTATGACTGTGTATGTGACCAATAAATTTGAATTTGAAATTGAAATTAATCAGTTTCTTCTAGGATCCTCTGCAGCTTCAAAATTTCACCACTTTCTCAATAACATTCCAGAAGAGTAAGCTGGATACAGAGTGGGAATTAGCAAATATTGCTGGATCCCTAGAGGGCTTCTTCACCCATGAGACGGCATGGCCACAGTCTCTTTCTAGGCAGATGGCACTGCTCTCTCAATGAAGCATTAATAATCTCACAAATCTCTTCATGTCCACTCTGCAACTAGAAATATATCATTCAGACTACTGATGGCCCTATCCTTTACATCAGGCTCAACAAGCTCAAAAGTATTCCAGATTTCCAAAATGATGTTATCTTACTTCTCATCATCACCTTCCATCTAACTGACATCCAAATTAGTTTTAACCACCAAGAAATCTGCAGATTTATCCATTGCATCCCTGTAGGAACCATGTACCATTTGTCTAAAAGGGCTCTGGTTATTCTAAAAAGGTAGGAATCACTAGGCAGGAGTAAGTACATGCAATTGAAATTAACTTAGGGAAGGAATAGTGTCTGTGTGTGTGTGTGTGTGTGTGTGTTTGCCATTCATATTGCCTCTTATAGATTTGAATCTGAACTCTTAGTAGTGCTTGGTTAAGTCTATTTGAAAGGAAAGGTTGTGTTGTGATTGTGTAAAACATGTTTGTTTTTTAATATATTCCCTTTGTACTTTTTGTGGCATACCTCCAAAGTCCATATTTCTTTCCAAGATTGCCCTGCCATATATCTCTTGAAACAGAAGATGTAGACATATCTGTCATAATTGTTCCAGCAACTAACATTTGGAAGTATGCTATTCCCGGTATGAATGAAACCTTGAATCTTCAAAACTAAAAGCCCTTGTAATGATTTGTTTTCCATCTATTTATCTAGACTGCTTGTAAAGCTAAATTTTACCTTACCATGATATATGGAAATAAATGTCCCAGGCTAGTTAACAACTTTGAAAAATCCTTGTGTCTATTCTGAATATATTTTCAAATAGGCTTCACTGGATGGCTTTTAATCCTAGAGTTATGAGAAAAGGTTAAAAACTTCATCCTGACATTTTCTTTATGCCATCCACGCACAATTTTATATACATTAATGAAGTCCACCTCAATAATTATAAGCTAGAGTCCAAAACCTTCTAGTATTTCCTTTTAGGGCAGTCCACTGATAATTTTGATTGCTTTTCCTATACATTGTTCAGGTTTATTATGTCAATTTTCAGGTGGAATTTTCAAACCTGTGCATATTATTCCAGATGAAGACATGCAATTATAGCATATTTATTTTTAATTATTTTCTTAAGTATCCTCTCATGGAGTGAGTCCTTTTTTTTTACACCTGTCATACGATGAGTCAGTATCTTCACTGAGTTATCCTAATAATCCAAAATTTTTCTCCTGGTTAGTTATAGATACTTTTAGACTCCATCAGTGTATCGAGAAGTTAGAAATGGTGTACATCATTTTACTGTTAAATTGTATTTGTAATTTGGATGACAAGTTCATCTAATCTACAAACATGGCCAGCTGGCTACAAAGGTAACTTATGAGCCAGCTAAAAAGCACTTATCCCAAAAGAGACAACTGAGAACTCCATTTCTTATTTCTCTTCGTTGAGCAAATTGTCCATTTATTTTAATCAGCAGTCCACAAAAGGTGAGGCCTTTTATCCAATGTCCTCTAGGTTTATTTAAAAGCTTTTTCAGCATCAAAAGCTTATGGTATCAAAGGCTGTTTGAGAACTGTTATACATTGATGACTTAATTACCTCTCTTTACATTTCTATTAATGCTCTTAAAAGAAACCTAAATATTTGGTAAGCTTAATTGAATTTTGCAAAATCTTATTCCATTGTAATTCAACAAGTGTTGTTTTTCTATACACCAGGTTATTTATTTATTATTTATTTATTTATTTATTTATTTGATTTATATACCGCCCCTTCTCCCTAGAGAGCACAGCCAATAAAACACAAGTACAATAAACAATTTAAGATCTATTAAAATAATTAAATAAAGGCTGTCTTAATGAAAATTATCATATAGTTTAAAAATCAGTTAAAATCAGTTAAACAATTAAAATATAACAATTAAATTTAATTTAAATTAATTATGTTTAAAATAGAATTAAGTTAAATTTAAAATCCCATGGTATCAGGCCAGGCCGGCTAGTTGAAATAAGTGGGTCTTCAGGGTACGTCGGAAACACCGGAGATCTGCAATAGTACGAATCTTCGGGGGGAGGTCATTCCACAGGGTGAGTACAGCCATAGAGGAGGCCCATACCCTCGGAGCTGCCAGACGACACCGTCACGACGATGGAACCCTGAGGAGGCCAACCCTATGGGAGCACACTGGTCGGCTGGAGGCTGACGATGGCAACAGGCGGTCCCGTAAGTACCCAGGTCCCAAGCCATGGAGCGCTTTAAAGGTTAACACCAACACCTTGAACTGCACCCGGAAGGCCACAGGAAGCCAGTGCAGCTCACGCAGGAAGGGTGTAACGTGGCAGCTCCTAGTGGCTCCCATAATTACCTACGCAGCCGCATTCTGAACCAACTGCAGCCTCCGGATGCTTTTCAAGGGGAGCCCCATGTAGAGAGTGTTGGCGTAATCCAGATGGGAAGTCACCAGGGCAGAAGTGACCATGCGAAGAGCGCCCTGATCCAGAAAGGGTCGCAACTAGGCTATCATACGGACCTGATAAAAGCCCCCCCTTGAGACGGCTGCAATATGATTGTCCAATGACAGCCATACATCCAGGAGGACGTCCAAATTGCAAGCCCCTTCCGTGGGGGACAGAGCTCCCCCCACCATGGCCAGTGATAATTTGAGCTGGCTGTATCTGGGTGCCAAAAAAAACAGCCACTCGGTCTTGGACGGATTGAGCTGAAGTCTGTTCCGGCCCATCCAACTCCGCATGGCCTCCAGGCAATGGCTCATCACTTCGACGGCTTCATTGGGATGGCCTGGGGTGGAAATATACAGCTGGGTGTCATCTGCATATTGATGAAAACTCACCACAAAGCCATGGATGATCTCCCCCAGCGGCTTCATATAGATGTTAAACAGGAGGGGTGAGAGAACTGACCCCTGAGGCACCCCACATATTAGGGGCTTTGGGGTCAATCTCTGCCCTCCTGCCAGCACAAATTGTGAACGGCCGGAGAGGAAGGAGGAGAACCACCGTAACACGGTGCCTCCCACTCCTAACCCCTCCAACCACTGCAATAAGATACTGTGGTCAACAGTATCGAAAGCCTCTGAGAGGTCTAATAGGACCAGGACAGAGGAGCAACCTCTGTCCTGCGCCCTCCAGAGATCATCCACCAATGCAACCAAAGCCGTCTCCATGCTGAAACCAGGCCTGAAGCCCGATTGGAGGGGATCCAGATATAACATATCATCCAGATGTCTGGGAAGCTGGCGTGCCACCACGGTCTCAACAGCCTTCACCAAAAAGGGAAGGTTGGAGACCGGCCGATAACTAGACAGCAGGGCTGGATCCAGGGAAGGCTTCTTGAGGAGGGGCCTCACCACCACCCCCTTCAGGGCAGGGGGTAAGGACCCCTCTCTCAAAGAAGCATTTATAACCCCCTGGAACCAACCCTGCATCCCATCCCGGGTTGCTAATATCAAGCAGGAGAGGCATGGATCCAAAAGGCATGTGGTGGCATTCAAGCTCCCCAGCAATCTGTCCACTTCATCTGGGGTAACCGGATCAAACTCAGCCCAGGTAGTCTCATCCAAGACCAGCCCTTCCTCCCCATCTAGAGTCGCCCAGTTGGAGTCCAGCCCATCCCAGATCTGAGCGATTTTATCCTGCAGAAAACAAGAAAAATTGTCGGCGTGTCCCTGCAAGGGATCTTCCCGCTCCCCAATTTCAAGAAGGGAGCAGGTCACCCTAAAAAGGGCGGCCGGGCGGTTTTCTGCGGATGCAACAAGGGCAGTGAAGTAAGAACGCCACTAAATACATCCTAATATAGGCTTATAGAAGTGTTCAGATTCAGCATGACTAGACCTCCAACTGTTCTCTAGGTGTCTCTTCTGGTGTTTTATCTCCCTCAGCTCCCCGGAGAACCAGGGAGCCAGATGTGATCGATGCCGGACCAGAGGCTGCAAGGGCACAACCCGATCGAGGGCCCCAGCAGCCACCCTATTCCAGGTGGCTACCAGGTCCCCCACAGGGTCATGATTATGTGCCTCGGGAAACGGCCCAAGCTCTGTCAGAAACCTCCATCAGGTGCCTGTGGCGGAACCATTTTAACGATCCTGCCTCCCTGCGATGGGGGGATGTGGAATGGAAGTCCAGTCTAAGGAGCAAGTGATCTGACCATGACAGGGGTTCAATACAAACATCCCCTAAGCCCAGATCACTCTGCCACTGTTCCGAGATAAAAACCAAATCCAGAAGGTGACCCCCCGTGTGAGTGGGATCCCGAATTACTTGGGTCAGGCTCATGGCTGTCATGGAAGCCATGAACTCCTGAACCACCCCCGAGGTCATGCCGGCAGATGGAAAATTGAAGTCCCCCATGACCACAAGTTTGGGGTCTCCACCGCCAAACCGGTTATAACCTCGAGGAGCTCAGCCAGGGATGATGTCACACGGCAGGGAGCCAGGTATGTGAGCAGCAGGCCCATCTGAACCCTAGAACCCCAATTCACACAAAGGGATTCACAACTGGATATCTGCAAAACAGTGGTTTCCCTAGGACATAGATCCTCCTTAATAATGCCTGCAACCCCATGACCCCTTCTCTGGGCCCTTGGCTGATGAAAAACTCAAAACCCAGGTGGGCACAATTCAACCAGAGGGACACCCCCTCCGGGCCCACCCAGGTTTCGGTAATACCTGCCAGGTCAGCTGCCCCTCTTGAATCAGTTTGTGAATGAGGGGGGCCTTGTTTACAATGGACCTGGCATTACACATCATATCTACCAATTTACCTGTAACAGATATTATCTGATTAATCTATTACTTTCCTAGTTCAAACTAGGAAAAAATGATTTCATATTGGCTAACTTCAAGTTGCATGGCTTGAAAGTGATCTGAATAACATATTTTGGTAGAAGAACAACATTTTCAAACTTGAGTTAAAATGCTCTTATTGAATGCCATCAGAATTAAATTGATCAAGAAAGTCCAAGAATATCTTTTTTACTTGTTATATAGAAGCCTAAATTTGGCTTCAAGGACTGACTAGCAAGGAGGTAATAACAGCATAGTTGGAATAAAATCATCCACCATTTGGCATTTGGATGAGTTTTCTTGAATGCCACCATCATGGGAGCTACCCTAGTTTCTAACGGGCTCATGACTGAAAAATAATATCTCCTAGTTACAGTTCCCACACTTCATAGAACTGGGGCATTATAAATATATTTTTTCAAGGGAATTTCCTTCAGTTAGATCTAGTTGTAATACTAGCACTTTGAATTGCACCCATAAATATATTAGTATATTTATACAGCCAATCAAATCAATCAAATCAAATTTTATGTGTCACATACACAGACATACATGGTATGAAATGCAATGAAACGAGTATGCGACCATTTGCAACCATAGATAGTAGAGCAAGAGATAGTCTAGACAGTGTAGGAGAATAAGTTAGAGGTGAGGTAGATTATGAGAATACTGTTTAGTCCTGGTTGTTATGTTTTATGGTTTAGTGTTCGTATTGCCTACGGAATATGTTAAATAGGACCATAGCAACTAGAGCTAGTCAGGACATGGGCTACTGGCTTTTGAACCAACAGTAGTTCCAACTGCGTTTCAAAGGCAGATTCACATAGAGTGTATTACAGAATCTAAAAGTGGAGTCATAAAGGTATTAGTAAATGTAGATAGGACTTAACTTTTCCAGGAAGGGCCAGATGTGGTATACCATGTGCAGCTGAGCAAAGGACTTCCTGGCTACAATGTCCAACTGTTCAACAAAACCTAGCTTAGGGTGACCAACCGTCCTCTTTTGGCCGGACATGTCCTCTTTTTACGTCCTGTCTGAGGCGTCCGGGCGGGTTTTCTAAATTTTATAAATTTACCCGGACGCCCCGGACTGGACGTAAAAGTGGTGATGTCATG
>JAEANM010020939.1:0-11980 GCA_017656035.1 Myanophis thanlyinensis
TGTAAAGTGGGAAAAAACAAAAGGAGATTTCTTCTAACAACCGGTTCTCCGAACTGCTTAGAAAATTTACTACCAGTCCAGCGAACCTGCTAGAACCTGCTGAATTTCACCTCTGCTTACAGGCGATTAAGAAACATATGTTTATATTTTTAAAGTATATAGATGGCATTGGCAATATTGAGACTTGATGATAAAAAAATAGCAATTAAAATTATGCTATGGTATATTTTGTACTCGTAACATCTTGACGTCATAAATAAATTGATTATAAAGTGAGCAAGCATCTGTTTCTGTGGTTAATCATTCATAAAAGTTTCACCCTAAAGTTATTTCTGATTGTCAATTTTTTTCTATTTTCCCCAACTCAGATGATTCCCCTCCATTTTGCATTCCAACTTGCACCAAAGGTGTTTGATGAAATATAACATAAGCGAGGGAAGTCGGGAATCTATACTGAGAGAGCTATGTCTTCCTCTCTCTCTCTCTCTCTCTCTGTACACAAGAGTCCCGGTGGCACAATGGTTAGCATGCAGTATTGCTGGCTAACTCGGCACACTGCCAGCAGTTCGATCCTGATTGGCTCAAGGTTGACTCAGCTTCCATCCTTTCAAGGTTGGTAAAATGAGGATCCAGATTGTTGGGGAAAATATGCTGATTCTGTAAACTGCATAGAGAGGTCTGGAAAGCACTGTAAAACAGTATAGAAATCTAAGTGCTATTGAAAATAAGATGTTTGATTCTCTGTGATACTCCCTAGTGGAAGTCATCTTCCTTGCTTTTGTTCCTAGGGAAACAATACTACTCCAGGTAGCAGGAAAATGTGTTTATAGAAGTGAAAAGTAATAGGCCTAGAGTGCCAAAGACATATGCTGTTACTAGATGAACAAAACCTTTTTTTTTTAAATAGCCCTTGCTTAATATCCTTCAGAATGGGAACTGAAGCAGAGCCCTTCCATAGCTATACCTGTATGAAGAGAGACGTTTTCATACAGAGTCATGGTCTGAATCTGAATAAAAATTGATCTATAGGGGGGTCTTTCCTCTAAAGCCTCATTTTGGAATTTTAATTGAAAGCCAACCTGAAACAAATAAAAGTGGTATAAAGAGTTCATCCTGGGTAGTTGTGATATTTTTCTGTCAAGTTATGTGATTTATTTATTTAGCATATGGCATAGTGTCAGGGGAATCTACAAATGCTAGACACAATGCAGTCCAGACCACTTAAAATTACTAGTTCATTCTGTTCAGCACTTGCATGCCTATCCTTGGACTGCAGGCGGCAAACTAGCTTACACCAATGGACTAGTAGCGCTCTTCTGGCCTACTCTGCTAGTCTGGCCTCGTATTGCATTGCCTTGTATCCAGCCAAGTCCAACATTGGCTTCTGCTCTCCGCACACATGAATGTAGCTAAATTTTACCCGCCGACATGGTACCCAATTATCTACTTGTACAATTGCATGCTTTTGAACTTCTGGGTGGACAGGAGCTGGGGAGTAAGCAGCAGGAGCTTGCTTCATTAAGCCACTGTGTCACCATATCCCCTAAGTTATGCAGTATAATGTATTGATCAAGTTAACCAGTGGCCTGAAGCCATTTTGTCAGTAACAACCTTCTGTTGTGTAAACCAATCAATAGTTTTATATAAAGATAGCGGATATATTGTTTACTAGTCAAACCATCTTAAGAGTCATTTGAGCAGAGATACATTTGTCTTTCAAAATATAGAGATAATAGGGAGGACTTAGTCCCAAAATATCAGAGAAGGTAGAAGCAAATGGAAATGTGGCTGTTTCATTTATACAATATAATGTTATATTGGGATAAAAGGGGAAATTTAAAAGCAGGTTTGTGTAGGAAGTTGGCTAAACTTTTCATTTGTAATTTTATAACTGTCCAAGCTTAGGAAAGTGGTTCAAGAAACAGTAGGTCATTTCAAATATGGGACAACTATTGCTTAGGATTATAGATGGATATAGTTATCTCAAATATTACAAAGAGTATTATGCTACTATTGAACATTTATCTTTATACAATATTTTCTCTACAGTACTCTGGGATCCTCTGAAGGAGTGGGGTAGCAGTAAAATAAACTAATAATAATCACAGTACTCAAACTCAGGGAGCCATGAAAGTGCCTTAAACGAAATCATTTAATTTGAAAATAATAAACACTGTGTTTATTGGATAGAAACGATTCAGACCATATCAACACCCACTTCTTCCATGATTAATCAGAACTGTCCATTTGGAAGGCAGGCTTCTGAAGCAATCTTTAATTTCAAAGCGCATGACTTTTTCAACATGAGGTAATCTCAGGTGGTAGGTTGCTTTGGCTTGTCCTCACGGGCCAATGACTTCTTGCAGGCTAACATAAGAAAAATGAGCAATGGCAAGTGCCAGAGGCTGCACAAAAACAACTTCCTCGAGCTGGCACGGTCTGCATCTCGGTAGAAACGAAAGCCAAGGTAGGAAATGTATAAGTTGATTGGGAGAGAAATTACAGGGAAAGTCCACGTGGTGACATCGAGGACAGGAGCCAGCGCCGTGAGTCCAATTAAGGCCAAGCAGTGACGCAGAGCCACTCGCCTGCACAGTGCAGGGTGAGTGACAGACATCATGCAGTAGCCACTTCGGGAGTAATCTTCACGGAGGCCCCAGCTCAGGGCATTGAAATGAGGAAACTGCCAGGAGTAAAGAATTCCTCCAAGCACCAGTGATCCTGCAAAAAGAGAAATTTAAAGTATTCAATTGTTTATACAGTGGCTAAAATGGATTATTTCAATAATAGAAACTTTATTGCTAGAGTTGCCTTTTAGTCTGAGTGGTAATGTTTTATTATTCTGTTCTTAAAATTTTTAATGCCCAAAGTCTTCTGGAGTTGGTGGTCACAGCAAATTTTAACAACAACAACAACAACTTGGCTGAACTTTCCATTTGTTATTTTTTAAAGCCAGTAAATCATTTGCAGATGCAGAAATCACATCATCCTAACCTGTTTGCCCTAAGGCAGTGAAAGGTATACATAATGCAGCTGCAAGGAACGGTTTATGTAGTTTGCTGATGTAGCCTCTAAATACTTGCTTTGTATGTGAAAGTAATAAGTGATAAAAAAAAATCAGGTGACAGATGACCAAATATTACATGTATTATGTATTCTATGTATTATTATTAGCATATGAAATTTAAAAAAAAATTGAACAAAACGTTCTCAGAAGGAAGGAACAACCCCTAGCTAACTCTTAGTAACTCTGTTTCCAGGTGGGGACCCTTCAATTGTTGCCCACAGGAATTTTCTGGTTAATTAGAATTTCCCATTAGTGGTGGTCTCTCTGGGTAAATGGAATTACAATGTTTATTAATAAAATGGAATTATTTAAAAAACAGAATAAAGCATTAGTTTTCATATCCTACCAGACAAGTGCAATTTACTCAAGACATTATATCTTACAAAAGAGCTGCAAAAATTCCTGGAATGAAAAACATTCTATATGACCATTTATACCTTAGTCTCTTCGTAAGTGGACAACCACAATGCATTCTACATACGCCAGGCCTTGAAGTCTTGGAAGCTACAACTGGTCCAGAATGCGGCAGGCAGTAACAGACATTCCTTTCTATGTTCATGTGATATCTCTTCTCTGTGAGATCTCCTGTTTGACAACTGGCTTCTGAGTGCAATCCAAGAAGCTGTGGTCATGGCTATAAAGCTCTTTATGACTATTTGAAATACTACCTATCTCTGATCATTGCTGTACATCTTACACAAAGAGGCAAAATGGCTGACGATTTTCCAAAGGCAGTCATTCTGCTTTCAAGAGGTGCAGAAGTAGTTTAAATAAAATGGCAAGTGAATATTACCATGCCATGTTTCTGGTGCAGGTTTATTAAGCAGAAAGGCATGAAATTGATCTTGTGGTAGCCATGTAATTTAGATGTATACAATATATAGCCGAAAATGCTCTAAATAAGCATGTAACCATTCAGCAGTACAAAATCCAGGTGCCATAGCATTTCATTGTTGCTCTGTACAAATCAAGAGTACAAGATTTAAACATACAGAGTAAAAACAAGAACCTTAATTATTGAAAATGTGGGTTTATTTATTCTGTTTGTGACTTATCTATTTTTGGACATCTTTAAAAGTTGATGCAAAAGCAAAAATTAAAGGGAAAATGAGAACCATCCTATAATAAAAGCTCAGGCACTTGGGCACTGTAATTGTCACAATAATTATGGAACATTTTCTTATAATTACAGTCCATGTTCAAAATCATATGCTTCAAAAGATTGAATCTTATGACCCTAAAATTTAGTAAAGACACCCAATAGTCTCTTCAGAAAATCTGTCTTTCATGAGAGACTTTTAATAGGCATTACTAGACCCAGAAGTTTAACTGAATTTCACAAGTCCAGTTCTGAACTAATTTCATGCATTCAAATTTCAAAGCATAACAGGAAAATCTGTTTTATTCACAAGAGAATGGAAAAATTGTCCTAATGGTGTTGAGAAATATTTTTGCCATGGTATGTACTTCCTTCCACTCTTTTTTGGCTAATAGTAACCTCTGATCTACAGTTTCTATTAAAATATATTCTGCTCCACTACTCAAGCCATTTTTCCTGTTATAATCTATGTGCCTGTATTAAAAATAAAACCTGCAAATTTGGACTTGAACACTGTTTGAGCTAATCCCCTCCACATCAAAAGTAGTTATTCCCTATTCCGCTAAAAGATCAGTATATAAATATACTGTGCACAAAAAATAAAATATCTTTTATCTCTAGTTATGTCTGCATACATATATCTGAATGGAAACTCGTGGTAAAGTTTTGCAAAAAGTCTTGCAATGTATAAAACTTTGGTTCATTCAACTTCGTATCATTTACAATTTCCAAATTGGAACTTCAAACCAATTTGCTACCTCTTTCAAAGTCTTGGTTTCTGGCTTTATATGTGTATAACAGCCAGCCAGCTAGGCATTGTATAGTCAACATTGAATGGTAACAATATCAGCTCAAAAACAGATGTTGGAAGTCTTATTACTGTTCCTAAACGCAATGTTTATTGCTTTAGCTACCCAAAAACACTGTTTTGTTAAACACACAATTTGGGTAATTCTTTTTGAATAATATGAAGGAATTTTAAAATTATTTCCACATTCTAGGAGCCAGTTGATATACTTAGGAAGAAAGTATGTGTGCATGGTGGTTGGTGGTGGGGAATATATGTCTAAGACTTTACTAGTTATGCAAGATAATGTAGGTATTCTGAAGTTTAAATCCAGTCTTTAAGAACCTCTGTTTAGAAGGATTGTATGGTTGTTTTAATTGGTTTTGGTAAAAATCCTAGGTCGTTTTAGCTTATAAATTACTAAATAAATTAATCTCCCTTAGTCTAGATCAGTGTTTCTTAAACTTTTTTCCCTCAGGACTTCTTCCCAGTTCTAAAAATTATGGAGTACCCCAACAGAGCTTTTGTTTTCATTGCTTATATTTATTGATATTTACTATATGAAACATTAAGATGACAGATTCATACAATATTTATTTATTGAATCAGGTAAAAATAACAATATTAAATCATTACATACTAATGACAATAGATCTTATGATACTAAAATTTAGCAATGATACCCAATAGTCTCCTCAGAAAATCTGTCTTTCATGAGAGACTTTTTAATAAGTGTTACTAGACCCAAAAGCTAAATTTCACAGGTCCAGTTCCGAACAAGTTTCATGCATTCAAACTTCAAAGCATAACAGGAAAATCTGTTTTCTTCACAAGAGGATGGACAAATTGTCCTAATGGTATTGAGCAATATTTTTGCCACAGTATGTGGCTACTTATTTAAGAAAATAAAATAATAACGAGAAGAGTGACAATTTTAATTTTTTTTTGCAAATATTTTCAATATCTGGCAATAGTTATGATTTTGTGTACTCCTAAGACTAGACTTTAAGAGACACTGGTTTGAACAACTGATATTGAACAACAGAAAACAAGCATAAATTCTGATACACTTTGCAATAGGAAATTTTGTCTCTACAGAAATCAAGTTCCCATGCTGGGATGAAGATCTGAAACTAGTGAGTGCATAAGTTTGTCTACAACTGATAGTTTTGATAGATGTTATATTATGCTCAGGTTTAATTATTTTTGATGGAGTTCTTCTTTGTTTATGAATTGATTTTGATTGTCAGATGCTCAGAGCTTTTGGAAATGGCATACAAAAATAGTAAATGTGTGTGTTTATTCTTGCACCAGCCTTTGTTGATTTGCAGCTCCAACTAGCTTAAATTTCTTATCTCTCCGAATGAAATATACTACCTTTCGGTGATAAGCAGAGCAACAAATCACCTTAGCCACATTTCAATCTTGTGTGTTGTATGAATCTTGCCTGCATGACAGTTCATAGTTCAGAGTGACAGGGATACCCAGAAAATTGGATTAGCAGAATAAACCATGACTCTGTTAACAATGGGGTAAGCCTGTAGTATGAACACAATTGCAACGTTCCCAAATGAGAAGAATTTAAAATATGATCTGCATTTTGACATTTCACTTTTAATCTGCTTCAAAGCAAACCTGAATGCATTAATTCTCTACAGGAGAAGTTAACCACAGGCTTTCTTCTATAGAATCACTAAGTTACCTAAGTATCGCTTAATCCTTAATGCAAATGATCAACTTTTTCCATCAGAACCAATACACAGCATGATTAAAGCAGGAGCTCCAATTAAATTGATCTGAGAATAATCAGTCACTTCAAGTTCACTGGATTTTACTTTCCAATAATTATACGAACAGAGTAAGTCTCAGAAGGTTTTTATTTTTAAAAAATATCAGGTATCCTTTGAAAAGCTAGACTATTGGTTGATTTAACTCCAGTATGACTTCAGGATCAGCAAGTTAGAAATCTGGCTTTCCTTATGGAGTAACTTCTTCCCTCTCACTTTCAAGAAAGTAGATGACTTAGGTGATTTAATCTCTTATTTAAAGGAGAACAGAAGAAGAGAAGCTCTGTGAAAGTCTGAATCATTTCCAGTGGGAGATCAAACACCTGCTACGACTATTACTGAATTTTGTGTGGTTCCAATATGGTCAAAATACATCTACTTGGAACTTATTTCCAAGTAACCACATTATTTGATTCTTTCCAGAGGGATGAGATAGGCCCTAGGAAGCCTAGAGCCTTTTCCTATTACCAGCTGTTGTTTTCTTCCTCCATCCTTGAATCAACAACAGAATTTAAAGGAGCAAGAAAGAAACAGAATGGCAAGACCTTGCAGGCACAAACCAAGTACTTCCCCTGGATTGACAAATGGAAGGATTTCTCTTTCCCAAAGGGTGGGAAATGTTGAGCAGCAGAGCTCTGAACAGAAATAAGAGAGTGGAAGGTGAATGGTAGATGACGAGAGAGAGGATGAGTAATGAGTGCAGTAATTAAAATAGGAGTTCATCACCTCTTGAATGAGAATTTTCAACAAGCATCCAAGTCCGTATTTGTAACATGTTTACAATATGTTTCCACAATATTGTTTCAGTTAATGAGGCTGTAATCAAATCAATTTCAGTCCTATTATTCTCACACCATTGTCAAGTCAACTCATTGTTCTTGCTACTACTTTGGTGCCCCCTGCTGATTGCTTTGTAATAGAGACCCAGGGCAGAACAAACTGGAGCAGCTGTCCCATATGGGTGATTGAGTATTTTTTTCTTTGATTTGAAAGCACTAGGAACTTAACACAGCTGTGTACAGTGGAGATGACAGTGAATTTATTGACCGGGCCCTGACTTTGATTGCACCAATCCCTCAGGTATCTCAACAGCAGAATGAGAAATATGACTGGGAAAGAAGAATCAACTGACTTTTGCCTTATTACAGTACATTTAAAAGAACTGCCTACAAGCATTATCCATATCTTTCCATATCTGTTGGATAAGCAACACAGTATTTTGCCTTCAAGTACCTTGTACCCATCACTATTGAGATGTTTATCTCTTTTACAAACCGGGTAAAACGTTTTTGGGTGTTGTCATTTTTGAAGCAGATAAAAAAAATCCTTTTTTTTTTTAAACTAAAAATCTATGCAGCTCAATTTTCTATATAATTTTTCAAGATCAGAATAATATATTCCAGGCAAAAAAGGTTCCCCCACTGTCTGACAGTCTATCTTCCTTCCTACCCACTGAAGGAAACTTCAAATGAAGTTTCGTTAGTGCCATTGTTTCCAAACAAAGTGAGGGTTCCCCCCCCCCCCCTTTACTACCCTTCTTCTGGGTAGTTGAGAGCTTTTCCAAGAGGAAGGGCCACACACACAATTGTCTTTTTCTTTTCCCCTTAGTGTTTTGTTGTTAAACCTATCCATCTGCCACCTGTCACTTACTGATAAGAAGTGCCCAGTTTAAAACCCCCAGTTGTAAATAGATGTGGGCTGACATAATTAATGTCTACCCTATGACCCAATTTGAATTACAAAGTCAAGGCAATTTGAAAAGCAGCCTCAGTGTGATTAACATTAGTACACACAGGCAGTCTATAAATTCCACAGCCCCAGGAAATATTTAAATTATTTGAAAATGAATGAAAATTAGGGCAAGATGTCTTTCAGGAAAAATAGAAGGCAGAAGTGGGGTGTCTGAGATAAACTAAATAGTCCCTTGAGATAAACATTCTTGGACCCAGTAATACCAATGGGTCTAGGCCACTGTGGGTCTCTAATGTCTAACAGAGTTGCCAGGCTGTTGTTATCTGCCATGCCACCATCACGGCTGTACCAGAGTAAATCCTCTTATCTGATGAAGCCTTCTTTAGCAAACATCCCTCTTGCAAACAGGATGGTTTCACATTGGATACATTCTCTCAGCATGGATATGCCACACTCTATGGTCTCTGGAGTCCATTGCAGAAGTAGGAACTAGACACCATCTTGCAAGGCTAGCAGGACCTACTCCTTTCATATGGAAATGTGACAATAATAGAAAAATCTTGACTGTTAGATGGCAATACTTGGTGTAATTAGGGTTATTTTGTTCCAACGTATCTTTCTTTTTCTGGTTTCTTGTATTAAGTTTATTATTTTAAATTTCTACTTGCTGTTTGGAACTAAATAAAGACAAAATTTTGATACACGGGAGAGGTGACTGCAAAAAATTACAAAATTAAGGCAGACATCACTGAGATGCTGATAAACGATATTATAATAATGATTGTAATAATGAAAGTGTAACTCAGAAAACCTACCCAAAACTTAAAATTAGTTTTTTCATCAACTAAAAAATTATACATGAATTAATGATAGTCTATTAACCACAATAATGATTTGAATTTTAGTCATAATAAATTTAAATGCAGCTAAATTCCTAAACTGCACTACTTTGTCCCCCACATGAAGCCAAGCAAATCTCTAGAAATACAAGTTATTACATAAACAAGACCAATTGAGAAATGAAGATTTGTCTCATTTTTATGCATAATTTTGTTCTTTGCATTTTTTTCTTTTTGTGAAATGATAAAAGGAATGTTTAAAAAAGGAAAGTTCTTCATAAATACTAATACTAGTGCTATATTTCAACTATTGCAATTTATCTTTAATATGGAAAAAACCCTTCATTTTCAGGAGAGGCCTGTGAATATATAAATACTTTTGACTAATCCTCTCTACCTAGATTAATTGCATTTTTAATACTTTTTCTTTGCAAAATTGAAATCGGCTTTTTAGATTCTCTGGTTTACAGCATAATTCTTGTCATGGAATTGCAGAACCACTAAATAGGACTAGATGGTATGCCATGAATCAAGAAGAAGAAGGATATATTAGTAATAAACTCTTGCCCAAAGGAAAAATGAATTGGTGATTCATTCTAAATGGCTAAATTTAACAAAGCGAACAAACAAATTCCCATTCCCGTAAAAAATAAAATACGGCAAGTGCCAATAAAATCTTGGATTTCTTTCTGCCTAATTCTCTCTTCCTTTTTGAATTACTTTTTCAGTAGAAAACTTCACTTTCTCTATTTTTAACTACGCACAAATATATTTCTGCCTTTTTACTTAAAGTTATATATGCTAATTAATGGTGAAGTACTAATGGATTCCAGAAATCTGGCGTGGAAGTCTGTCTCCTTGCCCACACTAACAAAGGTATTCACAATCTGTCTTTCAAAAATATTTAAAAAAAAAAAGTTCCCCCTTTCCCCCCCTCTTCTCTTTTCTGGAGTAACTTTTGAATGAATTCTTATGAAATGAAGCCCTGAACTAAGAGTATATATTTTGAGAACTGCCCCTTCATTCATTAGTAGTTTTGTATTTATTTACAATGACTTTTATGCTGCCCATCCTAGAAATTACAGTATGTAAAATAATGAAACACTGCTTACATTTAAAAACCTGTATGTTTGACAGGAGTTCCAACATTTACAATGAAAATATAAATGCCAAACTGACAATGAGAGAATGTGCAATCTACACAATCAAAACTTTTAACTAAATTGCGTAGAACAGACCCAGGGCATACCAAATGTCAGCGAGTGGCAATTCAATACAGCTTCCAGAGCGAATGCTGCTGCTTGCAAGTCCAACAACAACAATACAAGAATGATGCGAGACAGACCTAGCATGAATTTGATACATTTATATTTAATGGAAGATGTCTTGAAATAATGCTTAGAGTGAACAAACAGCTGAATTTGCAAAGCTCAGCATGCCAAAGCAGTTGCCTGTGCAAAACCATGGTGGGAACCATTTTTTTTCTTCATGGATGCTCTCCAAAGACTTCTTATATGGCAGATTTAGTGGTATGAAATGCTAGTCATCTGTAGGTTGTGTCCCATGCTACTTGACGCACCAGATGGAACACCTGGAATTGCTGGAGGGTATTGCGTCAACGGAAGAGCCTAGCAGTCAGGGAAACATGATGGTCCAAGACTTCCTTCCAGTCCTAAAGCACAGTGTGAAGAAGGTCAAGGAATGCAAAGGCATTCTGCATGGTTTCTCGCCTGCCAGGGTAGTCCTCCTTTCATTGTTTACATCAGAAGCAGATGCTACTATCATCACCAGCAACCCTCTGTTGGAAACAACCACTTTGGTTACTGTAACGTTGTGTGTATGTCTCTTGAACCTATGGAAGCTGCCCCTTGGAACTCCAATTGTCAACTTATGTTTGGACCAATTGTCAACTTACGTTTGGACTTTTAAACTTCTGGATGATAACCTGATTATAATTCAGCTTTCACCACCTGGATTCTGGCTATTTTGAACACTTTTTTTTTTTTTTTTGGGGGGGGGGGGCAAGCAAGCCCTCTTAAGGATTGGGATTTTGTTGCTCTGTGGATGAAATTGAACAGTCTCCCTGTTTGCCTTTGTTTGACATTATCTTTCAAGTAAACTCCTTGGTGCACATGTATTGTGAGACTGGTTTGGAATGGCACAAGATCAATAAAAGGCAGTGTTTTCACATGATATTAAAGACAGAGGTGGGTTACCCTTGAAGCTATCTTTGGTCTCAGCTTCTATATACAAACTCCTAAACTTTTTCTAAAATTAAAGAGAGAAAAATTGCCCCATGCACTTTGTACCATCACCGCCTCAAAAAAAAAAAAAAGTTAAGCACAGCCCCTGGCTATTAAAAGATTGCTCATATCTTAGGAATGAACAGACAAGTATGTGAAAATGCTGGTGGCAAAGGCTAAATAGGAAGAGATCAGGCACAGGTAATTTCACAGAACAGATATGCACATTAACAGCTTGCTTGGTTTTTGACATACACAAACACAGCATTATTGAAAATCAGACTAAATGTAACTTCTGGCACAAGGAAACCACTCTAACCTTCTGGTAAGGATTGTTTCTAAACCTTACACTCCATGATCCTCCAGTTCCTGGCTTCTTCTAGAGATTGAAAAAGGACGTTGGTCTTACCTGATACGGTCCTTCTCATAGTGGGAAGCATAGACTCCAATTGACTGGGAATTGGTC
>JAEANM010020940.1:0-11980 GCA_017656035.1 Myanophis thanlyinensis
AATAGAAGTTTTTTTAAAAAACCAGCAAATTTAATGATTTTATATTGGTTTTTAAATTTTGCTATGTATTTTGTCTTCTTATCTGCTGTGAACTGCCCCGAGTCCTCAGGGAGATGGGGCGGTATATAAATATGAATAAATAAATAAATAATAAATAAATAAGATTTGCAAAAGCAAATTTTATCAGTAGTTTTGTTTCATCTTCCTTCTCCATACAGTCAAATAGGGATAAAGATTAGCTACTTACAGAAAAAATTCTCAAAATCCTTCCCCGCCTTTCCCTGCCAGCCAACTTGCCAGGACTCTATTCCACCAATGACAATTAAGTATGTCAACACAATCTGTGAACTGTTTTCTTTCTGATTTGGTCATAAACTGAATTATCAATGTGGTTTACACAAAGTAGCACTACAATCATCATTGGAATAGGCAAAAAATGTTCACTGAAGAAAATATTTTTGGCCATTTTGTTCATGGTGATATTTAAACTTACGTTTTTATAAAATAATAAACCTAAGAAAGTTTGTGTTTTACTTTATAAAAATCTATTGTTACGAGGCTTCCGAAACTGCAGAAATATAATATGATATATATGTGTATGTCAGGTACAGAAAAAGTATGCCATCATCATATCCTTCCAGAATTATAGGTTGAGGATTAGTCCAAACCAGAATTTGTATAGAAATATATAGGATTCTGAATACACCTAACTTTAAAATAAATCCAATAGTATTAAATTAGCCTTATTTTTAAATACATGAGGCTAGGATCAAGAATCTAGAAATTATTTGTAAAAAAAACTAGAAAATTAACACAGAGATATAAGGTGAATAATTTTATTATATGATTGTCTGTTGGAATTTCAGCCCTACATACATGACTTGAAAGTAAATTCAGGTTGGGATTTGCTTTTTGGTAATTTGTTTAGGTTTGTGATAAAAAAATATGGTTTAGTCTTACATCCACATTTTGATGAACTTTCTAGAAGAAATGACTGATCTTAGATAAATATTTTAAATGTTTCATTTCCTTCTTTTTCTCCACATACTTGTTTTCCTTGAATCAGCTAAAGTGTCTTTGTTATATTGCTGTTCTATTCGCACAGTATTTTTTTCATTAAAAATAATTTAAAAAACAATCTTATTCCTGAATTTTATTACTCTGCCTAAAACGTTGAACTACTCAGATTCTAGATAGACACAGACTTTGGTAACATCTTCATTGGAGTATAAGCCTCCACTTCATAATAAGAGCAGCCTTCAAAGTCTTATCAAATTCTATATCTTTTTTGTTACCACAGACTTATAAAATTCCTCACTACCCTCACCAACCTGTCTGTTCTTCACAATGAAAAGCATCAAATTTAGCTATATGGAGCACAAATCCATAAATCTTACAAAACTGGGTCCAGATACCCATCTAATGAAGTGTATTTCTAATAATGTTGCAATCGTTAGTTAGTCTTTTGGATGTTACTAAAGCCAATTGAACCTCATAGTTTGCTTACATCATTGTAATGAATATTAAATAAAATTGATAAAAAAATTACATATTAAGCCAGCATTTAAATTCATGTTAGTTGGCTTAATGTATTGTAATAAGAAGTGGTTGGGGTTTTTTAATTAATCAGATTAAATTGCACTAAGCTCTATTATGGTTTCATATGATTTGATGCCAGCCTATATTATGATCTTTTAATTTTTATTTGACTATATTACATAATAACAAAATAAAAGCACTGATGCATACAATACCTAATATTAATGAACTGATACAATCTTAATAGTCTTAGTCACTCTTAGTGTTGATAAACTACATACATCATTAATTGCTGAACAGAGATGTTTATATCCTTTTTCTACCACTGTATAATATATGAAATATACTACCATTGTGGAAATTCAGGAGTACTTATCAAATCTGGGCCAAAATAAAGCAAATACTAAGTACTTAAACTGAGAATACCACCAAGAATACTGCCATGTTTGATTCACATGAAAATGTCATTTTAAAAACTGCAAAAACTTTAAAAGAGGTTCCTTAAAAATTTATTGATTCAAAGCAATGACAATGTGAAATATACATTTTACTTAAAATGTATTTTAAAATTGGATTATTTTATCTAATAAAATTTTCATGGCTATATGAACCAGAGCTATATTTAAATTTCAGTATTATACATATAGTAACATTAAAAGCAAATGTTGAAACTTATCTCACATAAACATGGATATTGAAATGTATCAGAATTTTAATGATGGTGAGATAATAATATGCTGAGCCCAGCTTTTCAAAAACTCCCAGGGCTGGGTGTTTCTCTGTTTTCCTTACTTTCTGATAATATTAATAATACTTCTAATAATACTCTGAAAATGAGTATTATTAACAATAAATATAATGAATAATATATCAAATATTTTAATTTCACTAGGAATAATGGTCCTGTAACGATTCTGAAGGAACCTCAAGCCAAAGTCAATCAGTCTTTATAGGAATGTAAAAGAAGTCATAAAATTCATGAAAAGTATTATTTCATCCTCTTTTTTCTGTCAAGCCTCAATTTAAATGCTTGGATTGTCTGAATAATAATAAGAGATTGTATGCAAAAGAGAAAAAAGGATTAAAATCTTTTAAATGTTTATTCCAGCATTTCCCATCCTGCCTTGCTCTTCAATTTCCAATGCTGAAAATCATGTAATAGCTATCATCCACACATCTAGAATAGACATAACTCTGATCTTTAAAAATGGTACTATGGTGCATAATAATTAATCTTATTGGAACTTTGTTATTAATATGAGAGCCACTATTCTTCAACAACAATCATTTCAAAGGACACTTAAAGTATTGTTTGAGTTGTGTGGCCACATAAGTATCCCAAATAAAAAAATAAACTAAGTAAACTGAACCTTTGCCAATGGAGGATTGCAATGTGCCATATTGGTCATGAACAAATGAAAACTGTTATTTTATATAACCGTAATCACAAACTGTTATTTATAAACAGTATTCACACATGATAAGCACAAATCAAGCTTTTGTTCAATTTCCAACCTCACCTTTTTGGGAAAGGTAGTGGAAAAGGTGGCCTGACAGCTTCAGAAGGTCCTGGATGAAACGGATTATCTGGACTCTTTCAGTCAGGATTCAGGATTGTTTATAAAATGGAAATGGCATTACTCGTGCTTGTTGATGATCTTTCTCAAGAGTGGGACAGTGGTGATGCAACCACCCTCACTCTGTCTCAGTGGCTTTTGATACCATCGACCACGGTATACTTTGGGGTCAGCTATGGACTGGGTGGCACAATTTTGCACTGGTTTGGCTCCTTACTCTAAGGCCTATGCCAATCAGTGTTGATAGGAGGAGTCCACGCTTCTCTGCTATTTTGTGGCCTTCCATAGGGCTCAGTATTCTCGCCACTCCTTTTTGACATCTACAAAACAACAAAATGACCTAAATCATGGGTGTTAAACTTAGATGCTTAGATCTGGCCCATGGAGCTGCCCTGGAAACAGCAAAGGACTGGCCTGCAGTACCTTGCTGACAGAGAGTTGCAGGAGGCCATTGCAGCTGAAAATGGAGCTTGCGAGATCTGTGGGTGGGCCTCCCAAGCTCCATGTTTGCTGGCAGAGGGTTGCAGGAGGCTGTTGCAGCCAAAAACAGAGCTCAGGATCCCATTTTCACTGATAGAGAGCTCAGGTCATCACAGATGCCCCTGACATGAGTGATGTTGAGCTGGCCATGCCCCCAGGCCATGCCGCTCCAGCCCCCTCCCCGAAGTCATACAGAATCCTGATGCAGTTCTCAATGAAATAAAGTTTGACACCCCTGACCTAGATCTTTGAAAATTAAAGTAAGAACTACACTTTTTGCCCTGGGAGGGAGGGAAGGAAGGAAAGAAGGAATTATTTGTAGTACTCATATAGGTTAGATTTAGCAAGAGTCTCACATCTGTGAAATAGTTTAGAGCTAGTTAAAGAGGATGCAGTGAAATCATAATGACTGTGAAGTTTTCCTTTGAAGTGCTTTTCCTGTCAGAATAATTACAGAAATTTCCTTTGTATCGTTCTGACACTGATAAAAATCAGGCATTCACAATTGTTAAAGATCACCAATACTAAATAATGCAGTTATGAAAGATAAGAAGTTTTAAATGGAATGACTTATAAATATACCAAATATGCAATGAGCTCAGACCTACCATGATACATGCAGCTGAACAAACAAAATAACTATTTCAGTTTCAACCTTGGAGCTTCTCATCTATTTATGCACTTTCCTATTTTAAGAGCTGCCATTATTTAATATCAAACTGGAGCAACTAAAGCTTAAAGTTAAAGAAGCTAGAAGGGCATTAAATAAGAACCAAATAAGGCTGCCATTCTTTAAAAAGGAAACTATTTCTTATATAGTAGATAATACTTCATTAAAAAAATCAAGAGAGGAAAAAAGATAATGCATATGTCACTGAAATGAAAGCATTAAAATCATTCTTATTTGAGGACACAAAATAGTTTCTAAGATTACTCTTACAGTACTTTTCTCATTCATAAATAACTTTAAAAGGTCAATTTTTGTCAGTCCTACTTTTGTGGAATTATTGTCAATTAAGTATTTTTGGTATAGCAATTCAATAAATAGTAAGATCAGTATAGAAACAACTGTAAGGAGTAGTCACTACTAAACCATTTAAAAAATAATGTGCCATTATAATATTGCTAAAGATCTGTAACTAATTGTTCTGATACAATAAGATAATTAAATTAGCATTGATTTCATAGAATTAACAGAGATTAAAATAATTTTACCCTAATATTTACAATAAGGACCAAACTTTTAAAAATCATAAATATTAGCCTAATCCAGATACAACTGGTAACTGCTGACTCATTTCTGATCTGTATAATATTTATACTGAAACAATCTACCTTGATATAGTAATATATTTATCACACACAACATAAGATGATGATGGCATTAAACTTTAAAGTGCTAAACAGCTTAGGCCTTGGCTATCCAATTATCTTTCATTGTGATCTAAAGAAGTAGTTGGCAAATATCAAAACAATTTATCCTAATTTTTAAATCAGTGTGTTTTAATTGTTCAGTTTCCCAACACATCATTAAGGCTGCTGTATAAGCAAGGAAGCAAGTAATACATTATTTGACTTGGTTATGAAGTTGTCTCCATGAGTAGCAGAAACTGACTTACACTGTCTGGGCTTAGAAACTAAGCGGAGTTGGGTCTGGTTAATATTCCGATGAGAATTCACCAAAGAATGCTATAGTTATATATTAAACTCTAAAGCTGTAAGAGCAGCCATTACACAGCAATTTCCAGAATGTTACCAGGAAATTAGTTCTGCTAATTTTTTTTTTACATTTTTACGTTTCTGCCCATGTATATGTGCATATAATGGCAAATATAATTGTACAACAGTTCCTTGTTATGTCCTCAGTGTTTGGAGACAAAATTTACAACAATGTTTAAAACAGAATGTACAACCTAAACAAGCAAGATCATTTATTGGCTTAGATAGACATGTACATGTTGTTCTGAGGACATCATAACCCAGTTTCTCATGGATACGATCACTCAAGGGTTTGAGGTACCAATCAACAGTGGTCTGTTTGTATTCATCTTACATCTTTGAATGTTTCCAGACTAAAGAAATTAGAATACAACAATTAATGGATATTGATTTATAGAGAAAGAATGCTAAAACCTTTCCTTTTTGTTTTCAAAAAGAAAACCTAAATAAAATTCATCCTGGCTAAAAGTCTTGATATTTTGATATCAAATATCAAAGTTGATATAAACATTTGATATAAAATCTTGATAAAAAGTTTCACCTTAGCTCAATTCAGTGCTTTAGCTTTACTGTAGGGAAGATACTGATATATTATTCCCTTTGCTGAAAGGTTTTGCTTTTGTCATTCAGAAGCAGTTGAATCTGTCTCTCATCTGCTGCTAAAATGTCCATTATATGATGAAATTTATTGCTTTATATAGCTTCAGTTCTTAGTAGAGTTCCTGACAGATCAGATAGATTTTATATCTCAGTTCTTTTAGATTCAAATGATTTTAAAATGACTAAATTTTAATAAGTTTTAATTTTGTGATGTGAGGAGACAAATGATTGACAACTTATCTGACAACTTATTTATTTCAATGCATTTTAAAAGTTGCCCAGGAAAGTTATTAACATAATCTTATATAAATGTTTTCAGTCAATTGACTACCTGCTAAGAATTGGAGAACTGGAATTTTTTACAATCATGACTGTAATAAAATAGTGGATTGTCCCACATTCAGAAACTCTCATTATCATTGTATAAATTGCTAATGTAGTTTTTCACTATAAAGGTAAAATCAAACTTTGCTTTTTATTATTTTTCTACATGTTAATATGAATAGATTTATACTTAAACTAAATATTATATTTAAAACCTCATGTCCTTTTTCTAACCAGATACTTATCAATCGCAATTTTATTGTTTCTTGAGTCTTTTTATAATTCAATCATATTTTCTATACACTCTTGTTTTTCCTGACCTACATTATTTAATATAAGCCTTGATTAAGCAACGTGCAGCAGTTCCAAACTGGATATGGTGCCTTAACTCCAAAGAAACAGATGACAGCAGAAACAATTCTTATTGGACATTGCAGATTCAAGGCTACAATAATTGTGCAATGTGTAAGGTGCTAATGGTGATTTCAGTCAGGTACAATAAGTACAATTATCTGCAAATTCAGAAATAAATTAGAATCTAGTGCATAGTATTTATTCAGCAAAACTTAGCATTTTTAGTCTTTATAAAGCATGAAATGTTTATAGACAAATCAAAAATCAATACTAATCATTTCATAAATAGAAACAAACAGTTTCTATCTCTACTTCTTTTTCTGACCAGATCATCATCCTGTTGTCCAAGTGTTATAATGCTCAGGATAATCCAATATAAATGCTTTTAGTTACTATTATGGTTTGTCAGTAATGACAAGACTGATTTCATAATTTTCATTTATTTCTTAAAATATGCTTATTTTTCTGCATTTCTAAACAAAATGTCTATGAGAATTTTTTGATTTTTAGCATTAATAATAACTGACCTCCATTTGTTATATTCTTCCCTTTGCCTTTCCATTAAAGTTACATTAATTTTAGGATTATCATTCCAGTATCTCATCTAATGATGCAGGATAGATTATATGGCACTGTGGCAATGGAGCTCCCTCTGCTGGCAGTTTACTATTGTTTTTAAAATGAAAGGGAAGTTGGATTTTTTAAAAAAAAATTCCTCTCATCTCTGGTTAAAGTATACCATATTCTATGTATACAGTATTCTCTAAATGTAAACAGTGAAACATATTGAACATTTGTTCCCCTACTTCTTGCTGCTTTAAAAAAACACAAAGCACAAAGCAAGATGAATATTCCAAGTTAGCATAATTTGCATATATTGAGAAATACCTTACAATCTTTTAACATATGTGACACAAAGTCTCTTAAATTAAGTGGTACATAAGTGGATATTTAGGGTTTCTTGTCATGAATAATACCATCATTATCTTATTATCCATAACACTTCATAAATCAACCACAGCAGGAATAAATGGATTCCTCAATTTTGTTTCACTCCTTTCCTCTCCTTCCTAACATCCATCCATCACCTATCCTCCATCCCTGAAGATGGAGGAGGGGATGAGTTTGGACTGAGGGCCAGGTTGGGAGGTTTAGAAATTGTCAGAATTCACACTGGTTTTGCATAGGTTTTTTTTTACATGAGCAACTTGAGGACCCAGATTGTTGGGAGTGATATGCTGACTCTGTAAATTGCTTAGAGAGGGCTGTAAAACACTGTGAAGTGATATACAAGTCTAAATGCTATTGCTATTGTTATTCAAAGCATTCCATTGATAGTTGGGCTGCTTTTTGATAATGGCTTATTGCTATTCCAGAAAAGCACAAAACCTATGTTCAAAAGCAGCCTAAACAACAGGTGACAGGTTTAGAGACAGCACTCACTCTTTTCCACTTTTCCTATTACTTCTGTTGGTCATTTGCTTCCCAGCTGATCCAGGTCTATAAACCAAGAATCAGTTTGGAGATCTGGTAGATATGGTTTGAAAGAATCAGAAAACCTTACTATTGAAAGCAGAATAATTTTGGAAGAACAGCTCAAGGATAGGAAAGTAAAATATTTCTCTACTAATCTGAAGTGTTCAACAGATACTGGGTTAATCCCTCTTTATGCATCTCAGCTATTTGCTTTCCACAAGGAGATTCCACTATGAAGCCCTGTCCTCAATAGTGAGTGGGTTATCTTGAGCCAGAATGTTTGGATGAAATGCATCCAATTATATTAAAATCTTGTCAGGACAAAGGTAAGCACACTACCTTAGTATCTGTACTGCTAACGATAACTTAACTCAGTGTAGGGCTTTGGTTGATCGTGAGCTTGAGCTGGTATTGTTCATCTATAAAGTACATCATGGCTTGGCACCTTCTGGAATTACCTACATCATGGTTTGACGTATTGGAATGACCCATTATATCATGCTTGTTGTGCCACCCATTCATGATGCTGGGGAGATGAAGTTAGAAGGTGGCTGCTTCACTGTAGAAGCACCAGTACTATGAGATGGGTTCCTCATTGAAATCAAACTGGCCCTTTCTATGGTAGCTTTTAGAAAGTTATTAAATCTTTTAATGAGACTTTTAGTAGCAACATTTGCAACTCTTGTTGATTCTATTTTTTTCCCTTCCCACTTTTTTGTTTTGTTTTTGTAATTTGGATTGTATATTGTTTGTAGTTACTTTATGTTGTTTTAATTCCATATAATTTTTATATTGCTTTAATTCCTTTGTTGTTGCTTTTACTGTGACACAGAGTTGTGAGGTTATGCCAAGATAAAAATTAAATAAACAAACAATAAACTTGGTTCTCCTACTCTTAGTCCAATACTTTATTATAAAGCAATATTTCCTGATGTTAAGCACCTCAGTCTTTGTATTCCTTCTGGCAGTGGCAGAAATGTGTTTTCCTAGTAGCAGACTCTGGAGCAAAATAGTGAGTATATGCTTAGCCATTGTTCTGTATAGAATGGATATGAGATTCTGACCACTGGAATTATATATATTCCAGTGGTGAGAATCTCATAGCCATTCTATACAGAATGGTTGCTTATTAGAGTGACTTGTCTAGTTAAAAAAGTTAACTTTAACTGACCAGTCATATGGTATATTCTCAAACAATGGCTAAGCATACATTAATACCAACATTTTTGTATTTTTGCAAAATCGTTGACTTTAAACATTAGCATTATATTTATTATCTCTTTAACAAAACATATTTCCTTTCATCCTCACAATTATCTTTCCAGGGTATGGGGTAAAAGCAGTGAAATTGTTGAGTGAATAAATTGGCATGAATGAACCTGGGCCAACATTTTACCAATGACAACCATCTTTGTTAACAATTGAAATTAAAAAGCTTCTGTTTGCACTGTGGAATTCTTAGAACATTTCGTCATGGACAAATGAAAGATTGTTGGTTTACTGGACAATCATCTGGCATGTCAAATCTATTTCTGGTATATTTTGAGATGACAGACACCAATAAATCTTTGTGTTACAAAGTTCAGTAGATTTAATGCTGGCATATTTTGAATTCAAATTATTCCAAATACTAAAAACTTGATAATTTCATTTAATTAAACAAAGGTTCAGCTGCAGGATGCATAATAGAAATATTAATTTTAACAAATTAATTTAACTTACAATACAATTAAACGATGAATGGTAAAAAACCTAAATTGGATTGTCTGCATTTGTTTTCCATCTGTCATCCACTACAAATTTTTCACAGAGTATGAATTGGGAAGAAGTCTCAACGTCTATATTGCATTTTATTTTGTTTTGTATTATGTGGACAGAGAACATATAATTTTGGCAAAGACTTGTGATATATAAACCATATGCAATGAATGCAAGTACTTCTTTTTCTTTTCACACTTTGTGCTCTGCCCTAACTCCTCCCTCTGTTTATCTTCTCTAAGCCTAGCTTAAGGTTTCTGTTGGGTCATTAGTTAACTGTTTATTTATTTATAGCAAAATGTCCTTTCATCATGTATTCTTTTTGCACCCCTCTCCACCCCAAGTATAGCACTGCTATCCTTTCAGGATATAAAGAGAATACTATAATGTTATATACAAATAAAGTATCAAGAAATTTTCCTACATATCCACTTCTGTTTTTTGTTTTACATTTTTCTGCAATCTTATTTCCCACCACTGACATCCTGTTCTGGTTTATACTTCTGAGCTTCCTCTTTCTTCCAAATTGACAAGATATGTGGGAATGTAATAGTTTCACATTTTCAAATCTCTTGACAGGTATACGTCGTATCTGCCCACATGCAGAGCCTTGTACCATGAAATCCAAAATACAAACTAACAATCTGGATGTGTTCTCAGGTTTGACTCAATAATTTTATCTTGCCTAAGTAAGATAAAATTGAACTTCTTTAATGTCCTGTCTATACTGCTTTTGTCAATTCTTAGCATATCCCAAGTCAGTTTTTCATGCCTCTCTTCTTCAGCCATAATTTTATTTCCTTAATGTAAGGATTTTACTTAATATTTCTGTCTCTTCATCATTTTTATCTTCCTTCTTTCTTGACTTAGTAGCAACTTCATCTTTTCCTTCTGTTTTTATTTCAAGTGATTTCTCAACATCCTTTTGAGAAATGAGTTCTTTTGGAACTGTAAGCAATTCTTTTAAAAAACCGAAAAAAAACCCCTTCTGTTTAAAATCTATAATTATTGTGTGATCATCTCCATATTCTCAACAACTATGGCTGGCTATTCTACTTTTTATGACTAATATTCTATTCTTTATAGCATCTCACATTTTTTTCTTTCACTGTTTCAACTAAAACTTGTATTAATTCTTTTACCATTGAATGTTCTACTGTTGTGTTTGGACATTTTCTGTAGCCAAAATTAGAAGCCTTTCTTCATCCTGTTTCATTTTTTACCAGTTCTGTATTTACTTCTTCTGCAGCCACATATTTTTATATAATGTCTTGTCCATCTGTTTATTCAAACCTCTTCTGCCATTATCTTTCCAGGTGCTCTATCTATAATCAGTGTTTCCTTAACAGTAATGCTTTCATTTGTTTCTGCTACTGTTGGCTTTTCTTGTCCCCACCTCCTTCAATAACACACTTTTTCCCTAGGTGATATCTGAGTTAACAACAGGTTACAAATACCATTTTCCAGTTTTGTTGTCTTTGTCTCTAACATAGGACATGTCATGATTATATATTTAAGGGCTAAAAAGTTAGAAATGCTGATTCACCTATGGCAGGAAACTGATGCAAGAGTTATAGGAAGTTACTTGAGAAGAATGACTCAGCATTAGGTAGTTTATTCCCTTTAAGAAGGACGGAACAGAATACTCACCTTTAAGGGATGGTTATAAAAGGAAACTAGTAGAGGCCTTCCTTGCTGCATTTCTTCCTGCTTTGTTCCTGTGTTACTTACTTGCTTGCTGGTTTGGCTGGTTTACAGAACAGAAATTCTCCCTGCCTAAATAAGATATTTGCTGCCACACGTATTGTATATTATTGTAGATAAACCACTATATATATAGACTGTGTGCTGTGCATTGTTTCTGGGCTATATAGCAGGCAGTCACTCTAGAAAAACCTGACAGCTCTAAATTTGCTGCATACAGGACATAAAAATATGTATTGTAGAATCTGTGATGTTCATTTCTATAGTAAATGCTATTCATATACATTAGGGTGACCATATTTGATAGCCAAAAAAGAGGACGGGGGGCAGTGGCGGCGGCGGGGGGCAGCGGCGGCGGCATGGCAGCGGCATGGGGGGGGCTGGCTTCCCTTCGCCGGAAATCGACCGCAAATCCAGACTCGGCTGAGAAGCAAGAAGCTTGTTCCGAC
>JAEANM010020941.1:0-11979 GCA_017656035.1 Myanophis thanlyinensis
TTTCCTGTTTTGTACTGAAGTCCACTACCAATTCTTTTGTTTTGCTGACATTAAGAAGGAGTTTGTTTTCCAGACATTTTGAATTGATGTCTCCATCTTCAAGAACTTTTGGAATATTTGATTCCTAGTTTTGGGGTTTGATTTTTATTATTATATGTTCATCTTAATTCAAAGTATAGATTTAAGGGAGTGTAACCCTGTTTGGAATTGGTTGATTGGGGCAGCCTGTAAGCCAAGCCAATAAGTTAATAATTAAATTATTAATTATTTAAAGGAGCTTCTGGGAGAAAAAATGTTGACAATATTTTTTTACAGGCTATTTCTACTTCATACCCCCAAATCCTTATCTTTTCCTATAGCTCTACCAGCCCTGAAAGGAATTGTTAAGTATCTACATATTTTCTCTTGTAGATGAAAACAACATGGAGTCTAACTAATTTTCAAGAGGAACATTAGCTCTAAAACAACATATTAAGTTTAGTGGATTCTCTGGAGGCTACTTTTGCTTTTTAAAAATGTTAAGTAGAAGATATACTGTATATGATTATGTGTCTCATTTGGCTGGGCCCTTAATTGGATTGCCAAATTTAAAATTGGTCTACAAGCTGGAACATATCTTTGCAGTCTCATAAAGAAAAAGTAAATTTACAGGTGTATCTCCGAGAAAAACCAGGATAATTATTCTCTTGGATATTATTTCATTAGATTCATCTGTTAGCCAACTCCTAAAATAGGCTTTACTGAACAAAAAAACTGATGTATTATGGATATTGCTGAGATATAGATTTCCAATGGCAAACTGAACATCGTCATTGTCATAATTTTGAGACAATGTCCTTAAAAGCTAGAAAAGAGAAGCAACTTGGGTTTTGTATAAATAGTGCTACTGGAAATGCACAGCTTTTAAAGTGGTTTAAATGTTGCTGTTCCTCCTAGAAAAATCAAAGGCGTAATAATGAAAATTGATGCCAGAAGGACTGCAGCTTAATGATATAGAACATGCTTTGCATGCAAAGAATCCCAGGTCAGTCATCACATTTCCAGATGGAGCTGGTTGGCATCCAAAAATGCATTGCTAATTAGTGCAGAAGGTACTGGACTCTATGGACTAATGATCTTAGAGGTAGGTTTTTTTAATATATTTCTATGTTTTTCAATCCCCATATATGGAAAAAGAGAATACACACATTTCTAATGTAATTCAGCAGTCTGCTCATAAAACTGAACAACTGAATAAGTTTCGAATGTTGGGCGATTCTGATCACTACGGAAAGCTGAAAACAGTTTCTTGCCTGATCTGATGCTCTCCCCTCTGAGGGATTAAATGGCATTTATAAAAAAAAAAGTCTGATATGAATGGATTTTTAAACATCTGAGAACAATTACTTCACCATTCTTGTTTTATTCCTGGCTAGGTGTGCAGAACAAAGTAGTCAACCATATTTTAGACTAAGATGTTGTACAAATCCTCCCAGAATTCAGTTCAAGATGATGACTGCCATGAGAAAAATTTGTTGGAGGGAAACAGTTCAAGTGAGTTGTAGCACACGGAGCACTGTAGCATGTGTAACTTTGAGTACATCTAGACTGTGCAGCCAAGCCCCGTGATCCATAGTCAGATTTGGGCTTGGTGAAGTTGGTGGAACTTGCTGCACTATTCATGCAAATTGTTACAGCAAAGACCTCAATGAAAATAATAATTATCCACATGATGGTCATGACAAAAATGTTTCTTTTAATCATTTCAATATTCTAAGGTCCTTATATTAATTTGTGGTATGGACTTCTATTGCCAAACCTCAAATAAAAATGATGGGAGCTTGAAAATGTGAAAAATCAGGTTGCTGGTGTCCCAATAGAACTTTTTTCACTTTTTTAGTGAAAACTAAAACTATAATAATATGATTGTCCCTGACAGGCATCTTTGGCAGCATACAGGTAGTTCTCAAGTTACAACCACATCTCTGACTGGAATATCTGCGGCTAAGTAAGGCATCTGTTAGATGAGCAGCCCCCGATTTTACAAGGGTTTTTGATGCAATTAAGCAAATTACTGTGGCTGTTCAGTGAATCATGTGGTCATTAAGTGAACCATGTGGTAATTAAGTGAATCATGCAGTCATTAAACAAATCCCCCCCTTGATTCCAAATGTCGGAAACTAGCTGGTAAGGTCAAAATGGCAATCATGGGAACCCAGGATGCTGCAACCATCATACATACATGACAGTTGCCAACCATCCTAATTTTGAACATGATTGTGGGGGTGCTGTTACAGTCATCGATGTGAGGACTGTAAATAAATTTTGTCAGTGCTGGTATAACTTCGAATGGTCATTAAACGAATGGTTGTTAAGTCGAGGACTTCCTATACCCCACCCAACAGAGGAACATTATAAAGTGCTCATGGAATAATAGCCCCCTCCTAGTGTTCTCCTACCTAGGCTTAAGTCAGGAGCTATCAATTCAATTCAAATTCAATTCAAATCTTTATTGTCAATGCACAACATGTATGCAGTGAAATTGGATGAGCCTCCATCAGTACAATCACACAAAGCACAGAAACACAGCGTACATTCAAACACAGAGTACATGGCTAGTAAACAGCCATTAAGAGTAGCAGAAATTAATATTGTGAATCTGTCCAATCTGTTTTAGGGGGCCATCCACCCATCTAAAGGACCCAAATTCCAGTTTAATTGCACATTGCGTGATATAGTGCTTTCTTACATTGGCCTTGACTCTCTCCGTACTTCATTAATAATGTCCCAAATGTGCTTTTTCAGGAGGCAACTGGACTTTGTTGTGATTTCTTTTTGAAGACGTTTCGCTTCTCATCCAAGAAGCTTCTTCAGCTCTGACAGGATAGTAGGGAATGGAAGGATTGATATTCTTTGCAAACAGCTGGTCATTTGCAGCCTTTTAGAAGGTTGTTGAAGCACTTGGAGGTTTATCTGTGTCCTCAGGGTCACCTGAGTAGGGCTCCTGGTTCCTGTAGTCTATAATTTTTCCTTTGGAAATCCATTCCTACTCCCACATCATTTAATTCATCCCAAATTTTGGTAGTTAAAAGTCTGTAGAGCAGGCATGTCAAACTCAAGAGTCCCCTGAGGGCCATATTGTCATATTTGAGTTATGATGAGGGCCACACTCTCTTCAATTATGCATGTAATTGAAGTCATTTAATAAAAAATACTAGAGAATATTTTTCTTCAAAATAAAAATATGCAATGGTTTTGTCACATTCAAAAATGTAAAGTAATAAAGTACAGTTAGTTTCACAAAAGAAAAAAAACTTCCATTCACTATTGTGCAAAAATACTGCAATTCCCATTTTTCTGTAAAACATCATCTGTGTGGGGCACAGATACACTTGCTCGGGCCACATGTTTGACATGCCTGCTGTAGAGATTCTCAGTCATCCAGATCATGGTTGTCCCAAGAAAGCACCTTTGGGACAACCATGACCTGGATGACTGAAAATCTCTAGAGGCTTTCATTAATAATGGTTTTTGACTCTCCCTCCCTGCTCTAAATGTACCCCTCGGGTCATATGAGTGGCACTCTTGCACTTATGCACATTTACACTTCACTTAGAAAAACCTCCATTGAATCCAGGGACTTTGTCAAAATAGCCACACTAGTGTTGCATTCACCACATCTATGCATGCACAAAAGGGGTGAAGCTAGCATAATGCCACCTAGCAGTGTCACTTCCCCAGCTTTGTATCACTATCACACACACAAACACACACACACACACACTATGGTTTAGGTGAAAAAAATGTGAAGTCAGCAGGCTGTAAAGTATCCCATGAAGTTCCTTTGGGGGAGGGGGGGAGGCTAGGTTTGTTTCTGGGGTTTCTTTTTGATGTGCAGCAATGAAGTTTGGAAGCAGAGAAGCCACAAACTAAGCTGCAGTTGTAGGGAACAGAAGGGGTGATAAAAACATTCTGGAAAATCAATATTTTTGTCACTGGCTACTTTCCCTTCTCTGTCCACAGCAGCCATTTCATGAATGGCTAGAAGCCATTTCACCAAAGTGCCCTCATGTGTTCAAAATTCCATATACCGTATTCCTTCTTGAGTTTTGGATTTCGTGCCTCAGGGTTTTTATTGGCACAATAAAGACGGCGTGCATATGTGTATAATAATCATTTTGTGGTGTTAAGTTCCGGGGGGGGGGGGGGAGGAAGAGGTGCCTTTACCCATTCGTCTCAAAAAATATCATTTTCCTCCAACGTTTTCCACACTTTCTAACAGATGAGTTTCCTATCTAATCTCTGGAAATAGCACCGAATTACATATAATAAAAGTCTGTCTGTTAATTCCATGCACCTAGAAGCCAGCCTATGGATCTGAGTTGTGCAAAGTAGAGCATGCAAAAGGAAGGGGAGAACAATATCAGAGAATTCTGCATGTGGGCAGAGGCACCCTTTCTTTGACCTCGGCTTCCAGGTGCCGCAGAACAAGCATCAGGTAGCGCTCTACTTACAGCATTTCATTTAGCAACCATTCAAAGTTACAATGGCACTGAACAAAGTGACCATTTCTCACACTTACATCCATTGCAGCATCCCTATGCTCGTGTGGACCCTTGGCAAACCGACTCCTATTTATGACCGTTGCAGTGGCTTTGTATGATCTTCCTCCTTTTTGCAACCTTCTGACAAACACTGTCAAAGGGGGGAGAGCTGAGAGCCAGATTCACTTAACAACCGTTAAGATTCACTTAGCTACCGCAGCGATCCACTTACAGATATGCGCTCTACTTACAGCACTTCATTTAGTGACTGTTCAAAGTTACAACGGCACTGAAGAAAAAAGTGACTGATGCAGTGGTTTTGTGTGATCCTCTTTTTTGCGACCTTGTGACAAAATCAAAGTAAGGGGGGAGGAAGCTGGATTCACTTAACAACCACATTACTCATTTAAGCTACTGCAGCGATCCGCCTTAACAACCGTGAGAAACAGTCATAAGGCGGGGCCAAGTTCACTTAACAAATGCTTCACTTGGAAACCTTGGGCTCGATTCTGGCAGGATTCACTTAACAACCCAAGTTACTCAACTTAAGCAACCGCAGCAATCTGCCTTAACAACCTGAGGAGAACGGTCGTAACGCGGAGCCCAGTTCACTTAGAAACCTTGGGCTCGATTGTGGCCGTAAGAGAGAGGACTACCTGTACTTTTTACAGGGCGGCCAAGGACGAACCCGAGCCGGGAGTTGTTTTTCCTCACCGACGGGAAGGCGGGAAGGCCGGTGGCGGGGCTCGACGCCAGCTCCACCTCTCTGGCGCGGCGCTGGGCCAGCTCCGCCGCCTTTTCGGTTCCTCCCCGACCTCCCCACACTGCGTGCCTCTGACGCGCCAGCCCTTTTCGCCGCTCAAAGGAAGGCCGGGCGGGCGAGCGAGCGAGCGAGCGCGAAGCAGCAGCCGGTCGCAGCCGCTCGCAGCGGAAACAGCCACCTCCCTTTGCCAGACGCGGGGAGAACGAACGAGCGGCCGGCCGCCTTCCCCCTCCGCGGCTCTGGAGGCACCTGCACACGGCTGCTCGGAGAAAGAAGGCGCCGGTGTCGCTTCCCACCGACTCCTTCGAGAGCAGCATCCGCCGGGTGGCTTTCTCGCCTCGGTTCCCCTGCCTCCCTCCTTCCCTCCCCGGCCGGCCGGCGGGGTCCTCCTTTCGCGCGGGAGGGCTGCGGGGAAGGCGCTCGCATGAGGAGGGATCTCTCTCTCTCTTTCTCTCTCCCCGCAAGGTCAACCCGCCTGGGCGTCTGCAGCGGTGGCGGCGGCTGCTGAGGAGGCTGCAGCCGGTTCCTCCTCGCCTGCTTGAGAGGTGAGGAAGCCGCGGCGGCTTTGCAAGGGCAATCGAGGCGCTTGCTTGCTGGCTCGCTCGCCGGCCGAGATTTGGGAAACGGCGGGCGGGGAGGAAGGCGCGACGCCTCGCCTCTCAAAGCGGTTTTTTTTTCTCGGTTAGCCAAACGGGACGCGCGCCGGGGTGACTTGACTGAGGCGGCAGTTCTTGGGCATTCCTGGCTTTACTCCCGGGAATTTCCCAGCGCTGCTTTACGGGGGAGAGTCTATCCTGAGCGGGGGTGGGCTAGAGGACCTCTGCGGTCCCTTTCCTATGAAAACGTGCGTGTGTGGGGTAGATAAGCTGCAGGGGGCTGCAGCCTTGAAATACTTTTGGGTCCTGTTTTAACCTGGGTGGGGGGGAGGAGGATTGAAGTGGCGCTTCCAGCTACAGGTCATAAAAAGAGGCAAGCAAAAACGTCTGGCGACTGTTTTGATCCGTTTTGCCACTTTCTCTTGCTCGACGGGTTGAAAACGACGCCTCCTCCTCCACCCCACCCCCCACCCCTTCCCAAAAAAAACCAGAAACAAGCCACCCCAGGCTTATAGATCAAAGGAAACACATTTCCTCCTCCTGTGTCTTTTGCAAAGAAATTCTAGGTTGGGTTCTGTGCAAAGTTTCACACCTCGGGTTGATAACCCTCGGGTTTCCATCCCATGCAGGATGAGGGAGAAAGTAAAAAAAAATACATTTATGACGAGGGCTTCCTTCATCTTTCCCCTCATGGTTTGTGCAGTGATCTAATCCCAAATAACACCCCCCTCTTGTCCTGGTTAAAAATAGGTTTTCAACCCCATCCCTGCCTCTCTTCCCCCAAAATGTGTGATTCCCTTTGGAATTATTCCCTCCTTCTCCAGAGAAGAAATTGAAGGACACTAACAATGCCAAGATTTTGTAGTGGGGAGGGGGGGGACTTTTGAAAAAGGCGAAAAGAAGGAATAGAATTGAAGCCGGGAGGCATGGCGTGCGTGCCAACTGTTTTTATTTACTTGAGTGGCTGGATGATTTATTCTGCAAATAAAACTGCTGGTATTTGTCCCCTGATGCAAGTTCAGGATGCCGCCTTGAAGAGACCTTCCATTCGTTAGGCCAGCGGGGCTGGGGATGATGGGAGATGTAGCCCAAAACAGGAGAGAAAGGAGGCACATGCAGACATATATATATAGCTTTTATATATATATATATATAAAAGCTGCTGAAGGGGAGGAGACCTGTAGCCTAATGGCTAAGACATCTGCCTAGAGTGCAGGCAATGCAGGTTCAAATCCCATAAGGGTATGGCTGGCTGATGATGGCCAAAAAGCCTGAAATAGATCTATACCAGTCACCCTGAATTTTTAAAATACCAGCAGTAAAAACTATTAACCAATATATATATATGTAGAGAGAGAGAGAGAGAAGGAAATCACGGCTTCTGGCCAGCGTCCGATTTTGCCCATTCATAAATGCAACTCACACAAGAACAGATGTTGTTACTCCCAGTGATGCTTTTGTGAGAGGAATGACTCAGGCTTCGTTGTGAGAACGCACACAGTCTTTCTTTGGTTGGCTGAATGATTCCTGTGCAAAACTCCAAGATATTCCAGGCAAACACTCCTCAATAACTCTGTTTGGGAGAAGCACGCATTTTATATTCCCTTTATCTTTACCACATCTCCCTCCCTGTTTTTAAAACAGCTTTAAACATATGGACTTCCCTCTTCCTGTTTCTAAGGAGTGGTTTGTCTATAGATAACAGCAAACCCACACAAGATAGCTGTGCAAAGGTACTCTGAGAAAACAATGAAACCTTGAGGTTTCTTTAATAGGGGAGGAGAGTTAAAAACCAAAAAAATAAAAATTAAAAAAACAACAACAACCCAAAGACGAAAGCACCACTTGCCAATGTTTTTCTGAAAGAATAATAGCATATCCGGTTGGAGCTTTTGAGCGAAGATTTCTACCAACCGAAAACGTCTGTTCATAGACCCAACTGGGAATTTTTCCTATGAATTTGGCATGAATGGAACTAGGTGTAAATATTGGAGCCTTCATTGTTGTATTTTTGCTGCAGTGTGATTAGCTTTCGGGTGAGTTTTTTTTCCTTCCTTCCTTTTTTTTTTTTGGTCTCGTTTTATTTTTGCCATCCGGTAGAGAAGAGTCATCACCATAGCAACACAACTGTCACAGCTTCCAAATGCTGCCCCAGCACAGGTGATCAGAAAACAAGCAACAGCCTCAGAAAAACAAAATACAGGCTGGTGGCTTTCTTTGCTTAACTCTCACGTTGACGTTTCGGGTCCCTGGTTGACTAGATGTGGGACAGACAGGAAAAGCCTGAGCAAGAAATATTTGCATTTTTTACAACAACAAAAAAAATTTCTATCCTATGAATTGTCTGTGTTGACCCATATATCTCTTAGCGCATATTTTTAACCTGGGAGAATGTATTATAAAATTAGGCTGTTTCTTCTTAGGTTTATTCATTTACAAACTGGTCCGTACCCAATGCGTGCACCATATAGGATGCAAACAGGATGAAACAGAAAACAGGATGAAAAGAGGAAATAGAAAGAGAGAAAGATTGGAGTCTCTGCTCAGTATTGAAGCTAGGAAATGATGGGATGTTGATCCAATTGCTGTATTTCTTGCCGTTCTCTAAGAGGGTGCTAAGACGGTAACATAGATACTTAGTTAGCTCTACTTTTTCTTAGTCTGTTTATGCCCAATTCAGATTAATGCACCATCTATTCTAGCCTAATTTTATATGCTTTCAAAAGCACTCTCAAGTAAGAATCTCCACCCCACCCCCCACCCCCAATTGACTGCTATAACTTTTCAACCCTGCGGCAAGTTTGATGTGCTGGTTCTACAAGTCCCAGAATTCCTAAATCAACAAGCAGGAAGTTTCTAAAATAGTGTTTCTCAACCTTGGCAACTTTAAATGTGGACTTCAACTCCCAGAATTCCCCAACCAGCTATTAAGAAAGAAAGAAAGAAAGAAAGAAAGAAAGAAAGGCATCTATGGAATTAATGATCCCTGAGTATTGGATCCAACTCCCTTCTGGGTGCAAATTCCATGGAGATGCAAACCCTGCAATAATTAGGATTATTTTTGTAAGAATTACAGGTAGTCTTTGCTTAAGGACCGGTCACTTAGTGACATTTTGAAGTTATGACAAACACACACACACCCCATAAGTAAACTACTTATGACCCAGTTCCAGAGTTCTAATGGCCGGACACATATGCAGGGTCAGACGACCCCATTTTGGGGCACTTGGCAATCGGCTTACTAATCAGTTGCAACAGACCCGCATCACGTAACCACGATTTATGACATCTTTGCCAGTTTCCAGGCTTTACGGCCAGTTTCTAGCAAAAAAAGGTCCCATAGGAACACATTGATTCACTTAACATGGCATTTGTTTAATGACTACCATAAAAAAAAAGTTGTAAATTCAGGTCCGGTTCCATGGGTACCTCGACTTATGACAGAAGTTGTATCATGACTTATGACAGAAATTTCAGGCCTGATTATAGTTGTAAATCAAGGACAATGTGAATGATGAACATATGTAATGATGCCCCTATACTTTCGGGCAACCTCGCAGAAGAGCTAAATGGAACCGGGAGGACTTGATGAACTATCGTTCCCCAGAATCTAGTTCTTCAGGTACTCCAGCGAGCAATCAGAACCACCCAGGAAAAAAACATAGGGCCAGGGTGTCAAACTGGATTTCATTGAGGGCCGCATGAGGGTTGCATTTGATCTTGGGGGGCTGGGGTGGGCGTGGCCAGCTCGATGTCACTTGTGTCGGTGCCTGTGACAGTCCAAGCACTCTGCCAGCAAAAACAGACTCCCGAGCTCCATTTTCAGCTGCAACAGCCTTCTGCAACTCACTGCCAGCGAAAACGGAGCTCTGGGCAGGAGGGGTGCGCCCGCAGCCCTCACGAGCTCCGTTTTCAGCTATGACGGCTTCCTGCAACCCTCTGCCAGCCAATGAAAATGGAGCTCAGGAAAGCCGCCTGCAGCCCTCCCGAGCTCCGTTTTCGCTGGCAGAGGCACCGCGGGCCAGTCCTTCGCTGTTTCCAGGGCAGCCCCCACAGGCCAGATCTAAGCACCCTGCAGGCCGGATCCACCACCACCACCCCGGGCCTTGAGTTTGACTCCCCTGACATAGGGTGTTCTTCATTCTCCCATTTCCCGTTCAAAATAAATTCAGCAAAACAGTGGTTCTCAACGGTGATTTTTTTTTTTTTTTCCCCAAGAGGCAACTGGATTTTCTGCTTTTTCTTTGAAGATGTTTCACTTCTCATCCAAGAAGCTTCTTCAGCTCCGAAAGTCAGTTGTCTCTTAAAAAGAAAAAGGGGTGGGGAACCACCTTTGGGACAACCATGACCTAAATGACTGAGAATCAACTTCAATCTAGACAGAAGTTCTCAAGGTATTCTTTATCACAGACCTCCTTTAAACACCTTTTGCGGCCACAGACTGCGGCCACGGACCCCCAAGACAACTCAAGATTTAAATCATAACATTTTTTTCAAACCTTCTTGGACACCCCCTGTGACATCACTCCAGGGTCCACCAGCTAAGAACCACTGCAGTAAAAGTATCACTGTGTTTGTGACTGACACTATCATTTTGCCACAAGTAAAAAGAGGAGGCTGCATCTAGAAGAATGGCAGGAAAAGTGTGGGCATCCTTTGTTAATTGTTACAATACAGGGTTGAAACGAGGGGTGCTCTGACCATGGTTGCTTTCAGTGGGGAAATTCACATTTTTTATACTACATCAGGCTCTTAATCTTAATTGTGCATGGTCTCCTACACTCCCAAAACATTATTCCTAATTAGCAACAAAACCAGTCGTGGAATTCAATTTTTTTACTACCGGTTCTGTGGGCATGGCTTGGTGGGTGTGGCTGGGGGGGTTATGTGACTGGGTGGGCTGTTTCTGTAAGCAGGTCAATAAAGATGAGGCTAGAAACAACACCAGGATGTTTCTTTCCTGCCTTCCTTACAGGATTAACTCTGTAAGTAGAAAAAAACAAAAGGAGATTTCTTCTAACAACCGGTTCTCCAAACTGTTTAGAAAATTTACTACCGGTTCTAGAGAACCTGATAGAACCTGCTGAATTTCACCTCTGGTTGCTTTCTTGCAGATGTTTCATTACCCAAACTAGGTAATATTGTCAGTGCTTTTAACATAGGGCAGTGCGACTTGCTACAGTCTAGAAATGCAAATTGTCCTGCTAGCATTTCTGTCTTTGCCCTACAGAAGATAAAAGAGAGATCCCGGTGATGAACTGTCCAGAGTCTTTAGAAGTGATTTTTTGCTAAGATAATTGGAACTCTTGGGAGCAGAGAAGGAGGTTCGAGACTTTAATTGATCATAAAGATCGCAGTGTGACCTTGCACCAGTCACTAACTCAATTCACACAGTTATTTTGAAAAGAAAATGCAGGGGAATTCCTGGTAACATAAAAATATATATGTCTGCCCGCATAGGCACATGTGTGCATGTACCCTGTATTTGTATGTGTGCTACCCGAGAGAGAAGCCAACTAGCCTATCAAATTGCTTATATAGGTTTTTAACCCATCAAAATAGCTTGCAGTTCTATCCAGGGAAAAGTCTAAAAACCTAATTTTGCATATGCAGATTTCCTTCTTTCCCCCTCCTCTCCCTATTTCAGAAAGTAATCAAAGCATGCTACTCGTCTTTCTACTCCTCTGATGTCAGTGAATAATGGTTGGTATTAGGTTTATCGAACTGGATAGGAGATTGCAGATTGGTGCTGAGATTAGAGAGATTTACTAGTTGCTGTCTCTTGTCAAAGATTAGAATTGCCCAGAGCATCAGGGAGGTCTCATTCTAAAAAGCCTGAGGACCTAACATATTCCCCACCCCCTTCCAAATTCTGTCAACCGTGTGACATGTGAGCCAAACAATCCATGCAGGCATTAGCAGGCAGGGAATGTTTTGGTAAATGTTGCTATATAGGCTGTAGATCTCAACAGTTTGCCATCTAGCTGTCTGAAAGAAATATAGCTGTTCCATGAGTTGGAGATTCATTGAATTGCTGGTATGAGAAAACCTGCTGGTTTTAGGGGTAAGTGAGTCCCTTTTCTGGTACAGACAGACA
>JAEANM010020942.1:0-11979 GCA_017656035.1 Myanophis thanlyinensis
TCGCTTTTCTCCATTTGCCCGGACATGACATTGCCACTTTTACGTCCAGTCCAGGGCGTCCGGGTAAATTTATAAAACCCGCCCGGACGCCCAGGACTGGACGTAAAAAGAGGACGGTTGGTCACCCTAGTATAGGCCCTATACTAATGGTGGCGCGAGTGCTGAAAAGTATGTGCTTTGTGTGTGCCATCCGCATTTGCATGCAGCTCCTCCACGCGCATTGCAAGTGCAACCGCACCATCTGCACATGCTTGCAGATTTTGCATGTGCAATGCACACGTGCTGCATGCAAGCACTCACGCACACCTGAGCTATCGCGTGTGCATGCACAGGAGCGCTCCAAAGACCAGCTGGATTTCCTGCTGCAATTGTGCGCATGCGCAGCAGAGGCCTGAAGACCAGCTGGGTCTCTGCAATTGTGCATGCATGCAAGTGCAATCGCATGCGCATGCTCAGCTGGAGGTAAGTTTGCTTACAGCTTGTGTGCCCAGCAAGATGGCTCTGCGTGCAGTCATCTGGACTTTGCCACTTATACTTTGCTTGGTTGTTTGATCTTTTCTTCTTCTTGTGGTTACTCAAAGATTGTGCTCAACCGTCGCCCCCCCCTGTGGTGCTACGGCCGCCGAAGCGCAGCGCAGGCCGAGGCCAAAAGGGAAGCGACCCTCCCCGGCCGCTCCTATTCCCACCGCCCTTCCCCACGGAGCCTCAGAGCGCAGCCGCCGTGAGGCTTCCTCCTACAATTCCCATGCTGCCTTCTCCCGCGCGGCTGCGTGTCGTCACGAGGGCGGCCTGCTCTGGAGCTCGCGGATTGGATAGCCGCTTGCCCCGCCCCTGCCTAACCTCGGACTGTCATGGCGGCGCCCGCTCCGGGAAGCAGCGGAATTGCTGGTAGCGGGCCCGTTGCTAAGCGACGCGGCGGGGTGGGGCGCCTGGGCTCCCTCGTCTCTCGGGGGCTTGCAGGGAAGGGGCCTAGAAATGAGGGGCCGCACTTCGCCGTAGCTGCCGCCATAAGACCGGGCGGCGGGGGGCTGTCTCCCCGGTCCCGGCGAGCAGCCGCAGAGAGTGTACGCGGCCCTCCGGGGGCCTCCCGGGAGGACGGCCGCTGTCTCGCCGCTCTGGCTCCCTTAGATGCAGCTGGCAGGAATGGCAGGGCGGGGTGGGGGAATCGCAGATGCAGGTAATCCTCGTTTAGTGACCGTTGGAAGTTACAGCCGTACTGCAAAATGTGACATTTTCACACTTACGACCGTTGCAGCATCGCCATGGTCGCGGGGACAAAATTCAGAGGCTTGGCAACTGTCTTATACTTACAACTGTTGCTGTGTCCTAAAGTGATGTGATTTCCCCCCCCCCCCCCCACTTTGGCGACTTTCTGACAAGCAAAGTCAATGGGGAAGCCAGATTCACTTAGCAGCCATGTTACTGACTTAACAAATGCAGCGATTCACTTACAGCTGAGCCAAGAAAGGTCATATAATGGGACAAAATTCACTTGACTGTCTCATTTAGCAACTGAAAGTTTGGGCTCAATTGTGGTCGTATATCGAGGACTACCTGTATTCCCCTAGCCCCCTGCCTGCCCTGCAGCCCATTACCTCCTCACCCCATGCAAACTGCGGGCAGGGAGGACTGAGCCTGGCTGACCCTCCCTGGGGGCGCAGATGTGGAAGCTGCACCAGTGGGTCTCCTTGGACCCAAAAGGGGAGTCAGGCGGTGGGCCACAACCTCTAAGGCACACATGGATTTTGCAGGGCAAGATGGACTTCGTGATCCTCTTCGGCCTGTATCTTGGCCTGGTGCTGCTCAGCGTGGTGATCTGTGCCTCCTCCCAACGGGAGCGAAGCTTCTCTTGGAGGCTCGTCAGGGGTGCAGCTCAAGTAAGGGGCATTCAGCTGTGTACCGGTTTCTGCCCTCCTGACACCGATCTCCACACATCTGGCTTGGACCCCTGCCCAATCGCTTATCTTATTTTTCTTTATCAAATAATTTCTACACCACCCATCATACTTACCTTTGGATGGTTAATTTTCCTTTGGGGAGAATGAAAGGAAGGGAGGTCCAGCGTTATAGCTGCTCCTCCTTCCAGCGTTTTGTAGGTCACCCTCCATCCCATCCTTCATTTGAAGACTCTGCTCTAAAGGAGTAAAAGCAAAGTTCCCAGAATAACTTTCTTTCGCGTGGTCATCAGCCCCTTCCATGGAAGAAGATGGAAATGCTTCTTGTGTGTCATTTCTTGAAATGAACTTATTGTTTTATGAAATTTATGGGCTGCTCCAATCTGTTCCAACTTTTGACAGCTTACAAATTACAGAAATAAATATTATGAAAACACAAACATAATCACAAAGCCAGGGGATAAACCATTTTATAACAACACCATACAATGGATTTGTCACCGGCTCTAACCCTGGCCTGGGAATACAAGCCAGGTCTCAAAGGCTTGTTTGAAAAGAGGCAGGAAGAAGTCCATGCAAATCTCAGGATGGATGGTACTTCAAAGAATAGAATCCATAAGAGAGAGGATTTGCTTTCTAAGGTTGTTTCTCCCCATGTAGACTAATTAAGCCTTCAAATACTGGGACAATATCCTGATAGCATCGCCTGGCCAACCTGTGGCTAAGATGCAGATCTGAGTATCGTGCATCCCATGAACCAATGGCCTCATCCAGTGGCCTAGTGGATGTTAAACAAGAGGGATGGGAAACATTGAGCCCTGTTGTACCCAACATAAGAAGGGTCTCTTGGTTTCTTCTCCCCACATCATCTCCAGCTAGACCTATCCAAAGAAAAAGGGGAACACTATGAATCCCACTCTCAACCCTTGTAGATAATCCATTAGCGGATGATACTGAAAATTGCTGAGAGATCAAATTGAATCAGGATAGCTACACTTTCCCTACCCAAGCACTGCCAGAAGTCAGCAACAAGAACCCTCCTTTGGTTCCTGAGGGTTCTGGAGCAATGACCTTGCAGGTTTTGTGAGTGAGTGAGTTGATCTGTGCTCCCCACTTCCACTTTTTCTTTTTTTAAATAATTTTGTTGCCTTTTTCTCCTTTGATGCAGGTGTTCTCCTATGTAATTCCAGCTCCAGTTCATAGAGCAGCTCAGAAGGCAATTAATGGACTCTTCCATTCCCGGTATTGCCCGTCTGTTTTTTTTTTATTGGCGCCATTCTCTGGCATTTGTGAATATTGGCATTAATGGGCCTTTGGAACATCCTAGCTTAGTAAAATGGCATCCCCTGTTATTCAAACTTGCAATGTCCCTTCTATAGCCTCATCTCTTAGTTTTATATTGCCTACAATTTTGTGGTATCATGTTAATGTTTACATTTTGTTTGGGACGAGATCTTCTGGATTATTGCCCTTTTTCTTCAGTAGCTTTGAGTTGTTGGAAAGAAATTGCTTCTGCATTGGCATGAAGTGTGGCACATATTTGTAATAGCTTGTTTGTAACTCCCAGAGCAGTTGTGAAACAAAGGAGGCCCTTCTTCACCAAGCTTCTTAGCCTAGAGTCAGAATTGGCAGTCACTCCGTGGTTCTAATTCTTTGGGCCACCCAATCTCAGCAGAAGTTCCTACATTTGGATGCTTCTACAGGGATTGTCTTTGGAAATGATACAAGCCAAAGAAATTAATAAATACGCCACCCTAAATCTACAAAAAGTGGAACCAACCTTGGCCTGCTGTGCAAATGCAGCTGCCAGGTGAGGTGAATTCTCCTTAAGGTGTCTGTATTCTGAATTCTGAGTTAGGATTGTAAACCATAGAACAGGTTTTAAGGCTGAGGGGCAATCTCAGGTCAGAGGCAGTTCCCTTTCCCTTAAAAGCGGGGAGAAGAAACGCATTTCATTCTCTCCTTGCTGCAGAAATTTTTTCTTTGTGGTTCTGCACCTGATCTTGGAAGGGCTGGTTTATGGCGAGTATACCTGGGAAGTGTTCAGCTACTGCCAGGAGCTGCAGTTCAGCAGACTTGTCCTCCTTCTTCCTTACCTCCTGGTGGCTGTGAATGCAGCTTTCTTCACCCTCTGCTCCAGAAGTAACCCAGGTGAGGCCCTTTTCCTTACAATCTCTGCTCTTGGACCCGGGCCCTGTCTTGGGCGGTTGACGGGGCCCCATTGCCTGCTTGGCCGGCTGCGCACGGAGCAAGCGAAGCTTTGGGGTGAAGCTTGTTCTCTTTCCATGCCAGTAGTTCTACCTTAAGGCTTGAATACCGCTTGGAGTCTTACCCGATGAATATACTTAAGAGGCCTGATTGCTGATCTACAGGTAGTCCTTGATTTACGACCACAATTGAGTCCAAAATTTCTGTTCTTAAAGTGAGACATTTCTTAAGTGAGTTTTGCCCCATTTTTATGACCTTTCTTACCACAATTGTTAAGTTGAACCACTGCAGTTGTTAAATTAGTGACACTGTCATTAAGTGAATCTGGCTTCTCCATTAACTTGTCAGAAGGTCGCAAAAACCGGATCACGTGACCCTGGGATGCTGCAACCATCATAAATATGAACCTGTGGGCAAACATCCAAATTTTGATCACATGACCCTGGGGAATGCTGCAACGGCCGTTAAGTGTGACAAACGGTCTTCACTTAACAAATGTCTCCTTTAGCAAAAAGAAATTCAGGGGTCAGTTGTGGTCGTAAGTGGAGGACTACCTGTATTTTAACTCTTAATTTGAGAGTGAGAAAGAGAATTAAATCATAAAGAGTTTTATCACAATCTGCTAATGACTTGGCAAAAGCCAATTGTCTCCATGTACCTTTTCTCTTCTGCTGGCTGCTGCACAAGCAACACCCCACTCCCTAATGTGGGGCAAATGAGGGTGGGTTAGGGTTTAGAGTGGTGGGTTTAGTTATCAGTCAAGTAGTTTTGAACTGAGTTGCAGGTTCAGAGGAGGGTGTAAGTTAGTGTTGTGGCCCACCAGCGGCCAGCAGAGCTGGTGGTAGACAGTGAGGAGGTTGGGGAGGAAAATGGGCCAGTCCTGGAGTCGGGGGAAGGCTCTGATTAGGGCTCTGCAGCAGAGGCAGAGATGGGGCCAAGGCCGTCCAACAGTTATCAGCTGCCTTCAGAGTCAGAGATCAGTGGGGCAGAAGAACAGCTGGAGCCTGTTCCTGATGTGTGCATGCAAAGAGCTGTCAGGAGAAGGAAACGGTTAAGGAACAAGGGCCGACTCAGGAGTAAAGGCACAGGTGGATGGTGAATGGCCCCTCCCATAGGGAATAAAGAGGAATGAAAGGGTAGTGGAGTTTGCAAGAGACAATTAGTTAGCTTAATTAGTGTGAAGATTTGTTTGTGATTCTCAGAGATTCCGTGCCAAGTACTTTCTTGTACAGCGTTGCGTTTGGAAGATATCGGCCTGGCAGCTCTCCAAGCTTGATAAGGTCTGTGGTTGTAAATTCACCCTTGAAAGACTGTTTGCCAGGACTTTCCTGGATGTGAATGAGAGGAATTTACATTAGATCCATGCCCCTCCTGGCTGGTGTTGGCCACCCGGGAGGTAATGCGAGATTGGTTCCAGGGGATTATTAACACTTCTTTGAGAGAGGGGTTCTTGCCCGCCACCTTGAAAGAGGCGGTGTTGAGACCTCTCCTCAAGAAGCCGTCCCTGGATCCAACATTGCTGTCTAATTATTGGCCAGTCTCCAACCTTCGCTTTATGGCGAAGGTTGTTGAGAGTGTGGTGGCACGACAGCTTCCGCAGTACATGGATGAAGCATTGTATCTAGATCCCCTCCAATCGGGTTTCAGGCCCGGGTACAGCACAGAGATGGCTTTGGTCGCGTTGGTGGATGATCTCTGGAAGGCACAGGACAGGGGTTATTCCTCTGTCCTGGTCCTATTAGACCTCTCGGCGGCTTTTGATACTGTTGACCACAGTATCTTGTTGCAGCGATTGCGGGGGTTGGGAGTGGGAGGCACCGTATTACGGTGGTTCTCCTCCTTCCTCTCCGATCGTTCGCTATTTGTGTTGGCAGGGGGGCAGAGGTTGGCCTTGAGGCCCTTAATATGTGGGGTGCCTCAGGGGTTGGTGCTTTCGCCCCTACTGTTCAACATTTATGTAAAGCCGCTGGGTGAGATCATCCGCGACTTTGGGGTGGATTTCCATCAGTATGCTGATGACACTCAGCTGTACATCTCCACCCCAGGCCACCCCAACGAAGCCGTCGAAGTGATGAACCGGTGCCTGGAGGCCATGTGGAGTTGGATGGGTCTAAACAGGCTCCAGCTCAACCCGACCAAAACCAAGTGGCTGTGGTTTCCTGCACCCAGATACAGCCAGCTAGTTCCATCGCTGGCCGTGGGGGGAGAGAGCTTGACCCCCATGGAAGGGGCTCGCAATCTGGGTGTCCTCCTGGATGTACGGCTGTCGTTAGAAGACCAGATTGCAGCCATCTCCAGGGGGGCATTTTATCAGGTCCGAAGGATCTTCCAGCTGCAGCCCTTTCTGGATCGGGGCGCTCTTCGCACAGTCACTTCTGCCCTCATTATATCCCACCTAGACTACGGCAATGCTCTCTACATGGGGCTCCCCTTGAAGAGCATCCGGAGGTTGCAGTTGTTGCAGAGTGCGGCCACGCGGGTGATTTGGGGGGCTCCTCCTCTCCTACGTGAGCTACACTGGCTCCCTGTGGCCTTCCGGGTGCAATTCAAGGTGCTGGTTCTTACCTTCAAGGGGCTCCATGGCTTGGGACCTGGGTATCTACGGGACTGCCTGTTGCCACCATCAGCCGCCCACCAGCCAGTGCGTTCCCACAGAGCGGGCCTCCTTGGGGTTCCATTGCCTGGATGTTGTCATCTGGCAGCCCAAAGGGTTCTGGGGGGGCACTCTCCCTTTGGAACGAATTGCCTCCGGAGATCCAGACCATCACAGACCTGCGGACCTTCCGGCGTCCATTAAAAACTTATTTGTTCCAACAGGCCAGTCTGGCCTAGCATTAATTATTTGGGGTTTAAATTGGTTTTAAATTTTATAATTTTTATAATTTTTAATCAACCACCTAATTTAATTTGTTTTAATTTGTTTTCATAATCGACCTATGAGTCCCATCATCCAGCTTATATGAATATCAGGGTTGAATAATACTGGCTGCAGGAAAGGAGGTGACCCACAGCCTGACTTGGCCAAAGTAGCTGAGTGGTGGCACTCACGTAAACAATCTTCAACTGTCTAAGCTGCCGGTGGGGAATGTCTAAGCTGCCAATGGAGGCATTTGATGGATAAAAGCAGTTAGCTGGGTGTATCTGTGCTACAGTTAAGGGATGTGAAGAGCAGCCCACAGACGTTTCTCTTGTTCAGAGCAGGAGAAATTTGCTTTAGAGAAAAACGGGGGGGGGGGGGACTTTATCTCAAGGGTGTCTCTGATCTGGACCCTCCAGGTTAACTTTATGGTACTTCAGTTACAGCAGAATGACAGGAAGGAAGTCTCACAATGGCCAAGACATTGCAGCCCTCATCGTTCCACTATGTAGTAAGAATCTTTGCTGTTTCCCCTCCAAGGTATCATCACCAAATCCAACCAGCTTCTCTTTCTTCACGCATATGCATACGATGGTCTGATGTTTCAACAAGATGTTGAATGCCCCACCTGTGCAGTGAGAAAACCAGCCAGATCCAGGCACTGCAGTAAGAGTCTTGATTTAGCATTTGTCCCTGGAAAGCCTGTTTATGCATTATGATCTGCCTCAGAGCTTCTGGTCTGGGCCCTGCCATCATTTAGAGTGCCAAACTCAAGGCCCGGGGGCCGAATCCAGCGGGGCCACCCTGGAAATAGCAAAGGACCGGCCCACGGTGCTTCTGCCAGAGAAAATGGGATCCTGAGCTCTCTTTTCGGCTGGCACGGCCTCTGGTTGCAGGAAGCCGTGGCAGCCAAAAAACAGCTCAGGAGCCCGTTTCTGCTGGCAGAGCACTCAGGCCAGCACAGGAGTGACATCGAGCTGGACACTCCCATCCTGGACACACCCACTCCAGGCCCCCAATGTCAAACACAACCCTGATGTGTCCCTCAATGAAATTGAATTTGACACCCCTGATTTAGACTGAAATCAGTGGGGAAGCTGCCTTGTCTCTTCAAAGCAAAGGAACTCGTCTCGCCAGAGCATCCTTTCCCACAGAAAATGTGCCATTGACAGATTGATGGACATCAGGAACTTTTACCCAGAAAGGATCAGCTGGAATGGAGCATGCCCAAAGGCCAGTGGGAGGGGAGGGGGTATCTTGAAGGATCAGAAACCCTCTCCAGGAAAGCGTCACCCCATCTCATATAGTCTGACTTGTTGTCCCCTTTGCATCTGTACGGATCCTTTAAATCGGGCTTTAAATCTGTGCTGCCAAATAAATTTTGTATTACTGGCTTTAATGTAGAACAGGATGGTATGGAAAGGAGTGTAGTCCAGGAAGCCCTCAACCTACGACTACAATTGAGCCCTGAATTTATGTTGTTAAGTGAGACAGTCAAGTGTGTTTTGCCCCATATTACGACCTTTCTTGCCACAGTTGTTAAGTGAATCACTGCAGTTGTTAATAACCTGGTTGTTAAGTGAATCTGACATCCCCATGGCTTCTGTGCTTGTCAGAAGCTCACAAAAGGGGATTGTGTGACTCCAGGGCATTGCGACCGTCATAAATATGAGCTGGTTGCCAAGCACCTGAATTTTAATCTCATAAGGATGCTGCAACGGTGGTGTGAAAAATGGTCACAAGTCCCTTTTTTTCCATGCTATTACAACTTCGAACAGTCATTAAATGAACAAATTTTAAGTGAGGGACTGCCTATAATATTTACAGTAATTAATTCATTTCCACTGCAAAGTATTCTTTAACTTGCTATTAAATCTCTTATGAAACTGGGAAAATATATTCAGAAAATTATTAGAGGAGAACCGATTAAATCTTTGCAATTATCAAAGATCGATGCCATTCGACGTGCCAAGTTTTTCTTCCTTGTCCAATGCAAACCATAGATCGAAATGCTGCCTTGTTGGGCTTTCGACTTTATTGTGATTTCTTAACATTTTGACTCCTCCGTTTTCTGCTCAGGTGTGTGCCGTGGCTGCGTACATCGTTTCGATCACCACTGTGTGTGGCTCAACAACTGCATTGGAGCCTTCAACATCCGGTTCTTCCTTTGCTACCTGCTGACTTTGACCTCCATGGCTGCCTCCATTGCAGCTGTAACGGCCGGCTTTCTCATCCAGGTGGTCCTTTTGTCAAATCTGACATTGGGACATTATACTGATGACCAAGGTCAAGAACATCCAGTTGATACCTTCTTCCTTATTCAGGTAAACATTGACTTAACGGCTGATTTGTGCATTTTTCACGAGGGGGCAGGGTGTATAGAGCCGCAGACTGGATTTCAGAAGCCTGGGAAGGTGTAGAATGGATTGAAATCTTTCATGGACACTTACATGAAAACAATGATAGGACATTAAATGATTTTGCTGGCTTTTTAATCACCCGTCAATACAATCTTGAAGGCCATTCTGTCGTAAGAGCTCTCAACCAGTGGAACCAGTAATTGTATGATGTTTCTTCACAGGAGATAGTCATATGACCAAACTGCTTCAGTAGAAGGCGAGGCTGTATGACCTCTGCGGTCTTTTCCAGTTCAGATTTTGCAAGTGATGTTGCCCAAATTACTTGCTGCAATAAGCTAGGAAGGGGGACCTGGAGATCTTGAGCACCTGGATTCTAATTCCTTTCCCCCCTCTCTTCACAGCAACTTTTCCTGACCTTCCCTAGAATTGTATTCATGCTCGGCTTTCTCATCCTTCTGTTGGTCATACTGAGCTCCTATTTCTGCTTCATCCTGTACCTTGTACTGACCAACCAGACAAGCAATGAATGGTTTAAATCAGCAAGATATACGCCCTCCTACTCAGAGCAACACAACAGGCAGGAAGGCTATAAAAACATCTACTCCAAAGGAGTCTGGGCCAATCTGGCAGAAATTGTGATGCCCCTGACAACTCCTGCAAAGAAAAGGAAGTGAATCCTTGCACCTGTGGAGCTGGCAAGAGAGGTTGCACCTTACAAACTTACCTTCTGTAGAATTGAAATTTTATTCTATCTACTAAAGGATTGTTCATTGTTATTGTGGTGGTGAGTGATAAGTTGCCATTTGACAGATGTTTAGACATGATTTGGCATGCTTATCCACCTCAATGAGTTGTTTGATGGTGTTAAAATGGTCTGATCGCAGGATTTAAGCTGTTCTGAGTCAAGCTGCCTTTTGCAATTGACTGATGTCACATTCCAAGTGTTGTTCCAGAGGTTCTAGGGTTACACCCAAGGTGCCTATTATTGGGGTTATCTTCATTGTCCTTTGCCACACCTGTTCTACTTTTTAAAGTTTTTTTTCTAGTTCTTTCTATTCTAATCATCTCCAAATACCACCATGTCCACTACCCAGACTAGTCTTTTTATTTAAGTCTTGGAGTGTTTTGTGGCAGGTGCTTGTATTATAATTATTACTACATATTTTTTGGTGATGCGAGATGGAGGCCTGCATCTATTTCATTTCCTGCTGCAAATTACCAGGCAGTCCCACTCTAGAGCCAGTTCTGCAGGAATCCAGAACTAAGTAACGCCCTGAACTGCATTATGAGGGTATTTGAAACCCCTTAAGAGATCAATTCTATGATTGGATTCCTCCCATCCTTAAATTATGAGGGCTAAATTTCTGTTTGAAGCCTCTAAGCTGCCCTCTTGCACAATTCCTTTTTCTGCGAGATTCCACCAACACACATTTCTGGGAGAAATAACCACTGATAGATACATTGAAAGCCTTCAGCACTCTCCTTTAATTACATCAGAATACAGTAATGTAAAAAATTATTTTTTAAAAAAATATTTACAGGTTAAATCAGACAATAGATAATTAAAAGCTACATGGTTGCAAAAATGTACAGTGTGACCTTTCTGAGTATTCTGACAATGCAAATAAAGCCACTGGTTTTCTAAAGTGATAAAACCCACACTCCTATGAAAAGCAAGCAGAGTTTCCTCCCAAGCCTGGAACCTCTCACTGCCACATCATTGAGTATCCCTGCACACAATATTTTTTTTCCTCTAAAGTGCTTTACTCGACAGCTGCCTGGCTTCAACAGACTGCCACATCCAGAAGGGTCAGGTACCTCCCCCTGACCAGAGCAGGCGGCTAAGAGCTTAGTTAACATATTTGTGAGAAGCAGCACATGAACTGGCTCTTAGGGCAACTTCATGTTATCTGGGACCTGGATGCAGTCATAGTGGCATAGCCGCCACTATGGAAATCTCCCCCCACCCTGGCACCCTAGACAATTACAGTCTGGACTTCCAGGTCATCCTCCTCCTCGTGGGCTGCTATCACAAACTCCCCCGTGTGCTCCATTATTTCAATGTCTTCGGATGCCACCATGGTCACGGTGGCTTCCTCCACCTCCCCAACGCCCTCTGTGGCCAGCACAGCCCCTTCCCCAATTGCTGATGCCAGAGTCATGGCAACTTGCTCGGTCAGGCTCTCCGGAGTTGCTATGGCAATCGTGTCGGGGTCCACGCCCTCTGCTGTCATGGTTGAGTCGTCGGCCACCGTGACATTCTGGACAATTATCTGATGGCCAGAATTGGCTTGGTTTACTATCTGCTGGACCACCTTCATTATATGGCTGTCCACCTGCACAGGAGGAGGGGGAAAGAACTTAGAATAACTTCATATCACTTTGAATGTACACTAATCGGCATACATTAAAATGAAATTTCATTGCCTATAGCTCTCAAAGGGTCCCCACCTCTAACATACACTAACTACATAAACATGACAAAATAATTATACATATACCCACATACGACACGGAGAAACAACAGTTTAGTTCAGATGTATACATGTACATTGCGAGAAAAACAAATCTTGCTAGTTTATCAGATGGATGGCAAAGGGAACAAAGCTGTTCCAGAATCAGGTAGTCCTGCTAGAAATACTTCGAAACCTCCTCCCAG
>JAEANM010020943.1:0-11979 GCA_017656035.1 Myanophis thanlyinensis
ATAAATAAATAAAATAAATTGGGTTTCCCCATTGACTTTGTCAGAAGGTTGCAAAAGGGATCGATCACATGACTCTGGGACACAGCAGCCATCATAAATGTGAGTCAGTTGTCAAGCATCCAAATGTAAATCACATGACCATGGGGATGGCTGCAACGGTCATTAAGTGTGAAAATGGTTATAAGTCATTTTTTCACTGCCATTGTAACTTCAAACAATCACTAAATGAACTGATGTACCATATTTTTTCAGACTATAAGACACACTTCCCCCCCCCCCCAAAAAAAAGTGAGTGGAAATGTCTGTGCATCTTACAGACTGAATATGGGCCCATTTTTGGCTTCCCAAACCCTCTGCGCATCCCATTTTCACCCTCCCCTGCCCCCAGAAACCCTCTGCAGGCCAAAAATGGGACACGTGGAGGGTTCGGGAAAGTGCTGCTTCTGGGGCCAGGGAGGGCGAAAATGGGATGCACGGAGGCTAAAAACTATTTTTTTCTTGTTTTCCTCCTCTAAATCTAGACGCCTCTTATAGTATGAAAAATACAGTAAGTCGAGGACTACCTATAGAAGATGGGAGCATTAGGCATGTCTGCCCTCTTGAGTTCCTTGCAAGGGCCTCCTAACAGTCAAGAGATGGCTCAACTTTTTTGTGCCATGTCTTTCAATGTAGAGAATTAGTCAATCATCGTAACAGAGGAAAACAATTTACTTCCAAATTTTGCCAGGCCCTTTTGCAATTATTAAATTTTAAAGTTCACATAATATCTATACATCACCTGGCTTCTAGTAGAATAGATTAACCAACTATTGCAACAATATTTAAGATGCTCTATTTCTTACCAGCAAGACAGTTGGACTGATCTTATACTTCTTGCAGAATTTGCCAACAATGCTGTACACTTTTCTATCGGTATGTCTCCATTCCAGGCAACATGTGAATTCCACTCATGGATCTTACAACACTCAGACAAAGAAGCACCTTTTCTCAGACCACTTGCACTAGAGACAAATGGCCCAGAAAGTTGTCTGTTAAAAGGACAACTAGAACTGACAAAGGCCAGATCAATAAAAGCAGCAGATGCACACAGACAAGAGGGGACTAGAATGGTAGAGGGAATTTGGTGTGGCTTTCTACAACATTTTTAAATTCAGCAAGACCTTCCAAGAAACTAGATTCAAACTTAATGGGTCTCTTCCCCAGTAACTAAGCAAATCAATCCAGTAACATTTGTTTGCCAGTGTCAATGAAAGTTCATCCTTTAATTGATGTTTGGTGGCACAGTGGTTAGAATGCAATACTGCAGCTACTTCTGTTGACTGCTGGCTGGCTGCAGTTCAGCAGTTCTAGTCTCATGGTTGACTCAGCCTTCCAGCCTTCCAAGGACAATAAAATGAGGACCCAGATTGGTGAGGGCTGACTCTGTAAACCTTGCATTCTACATTCACAGATAGCCCTCCTCCCCATTCTAGTAGATGGGGAGGAAGAGAGGTGGAAGTGATATTAGACTCTAGACGCAGAGGGTAGCTAGTCAAGTACTTGATACATTAGGAAGGCTATCCAGAATCAAATAGATCATGGGAGACAACAACAAATGTTTGTATCCCTCAGTTGGTGTAGCATTTTTACAACCAATACTCAACAAACATATCCTAAGAAGCCATTGGCCTTGCAGGAGTCAAACACTGACCAGGAAAAGCAAGAGGAATCTTCTACGGGCTGGAGGGAGCTTCACTAGAGATTAAATTGGGGGAAATGAATCAACTCCTTCCGCATCACACGTACAAAACATTGATGTGGGGGGGGGGGGGGGAATCAGCAGATTTCTGAGGGAGGCTGGAGTGGCTGCCACCTTAACTGGAGATGATTTATGGGATGCCTCATGTGCTTGTTGGGAAGAGGGGAGTGACACAGTTACATTTAGTTCTCAGAGACTACAATCGATTTCCTGTGAAAACTCTGGAGGAAAGAATGAGTCTGAAGGGGAAGGTGATATAATGGAATATGTGGATGACCTTGGGGAATGGAGGAAAGAGATGCTGCCTATGGAACAATCAGTCAAGAGAAGCAGGAGACCCCAGTGGCTGGAAGTCAAAGAAAGAAATTTAGAAATGACTTGCCTAATGGATTAAGCAGTTAAAAAGGTGGCGGGAAATTTATAATGTCAGACTTGCAAGATTATGTTAATATAGCCTTGGAATAAAGTAGAATTAGTTCATCTAATTGTGTTTCCTGTTTGGTTTACCTGGGAAGGCTGACAATTTTAGCAGTGTATGTTTTTAAGTGATTGAAATTAGTTGGATGCTTAACTCCATAGTCTGCAGGTAGTCCTTGAGTTACATGAAAATTGGGACCAGAATTCCATGCTAAGTAATACAATTGTAAAATGCAGGCTCATATAACTGCATTGCAACAATTATTTCTAACAAAGCAAAAGGTTAGAACAACAAGGGTGGATATTTACAGAAATGTTGGATTGGAACAGGACTGTTTAGAGCTGTTCATCTAGCCTTGGGAAGTAAAACTCTGCTTTGAATGCCTCCCATTCCCCAAGTACAAATGTTATTCCCAAAGTGAAGTGAAATCCTAAAAACTGTAAATTATATTTTTGTCCTTAATAAGAATGTTTTATTTGTAATATCAATATAGATTTGTTTATAAAACAGTGCTTTAATCAAAATAAACTAAGCAGAGTACAATTGTATAATAACATAGGAATCCTATAAAATAATACATTAAAACACAACTTGCTCAGCCCAACTTACTGTTCCAGTCTGTTCCCTGAATACCATCTGTACGGATAAGTCATTTTCTGTCTGAAGATTATAAAGAAAGAAAATTAAACTAGATAGATTTTTGGTCTTATTGAAGAGGACTTTTCTTAAATTTTGAAATCTACCCACCACACTCATCGTATATAAATGCGATAAATAAATAAATAAATAAACACCAGTGCCATGTTTTTATGTGACTCTACTGCTATTTGTACTCATATGGAAGAAATATATATGACTGTCACAACTGCATTGTTCAACACTTAGCTGCGAGCAATTGGATTAACATCACATCTTCTCTCCACAGTCCTTATTTCTCTGCCTCTCTGCCAGATTTACTCCAATTTATTTCCTATGATCTTGCCTTTCTTGATCAATCGAGACAAAATATTACATCTCTTTTCACTTTCCCAATTGTGCTCTATAATTAAACATGAGAAGTATAAAATAAATATCCAGAAAGTTAGGGACATTTCTTTAATATAGGAAATGGTTTTTTTTCATTCCTTGAAGATGGTTAGATATTTAGATATTTACTATTCTATATAACCATAACAGGCTATCGAAGACTTGTTAAAGCAATCAAAGGGAAGTCCGGTTATATATCTAACAACAAATGACTTTACATCTAACAACAGAAATACAATTCAAAAATTCTAAATTTAAATCCTTACTTAACTGCACTTGGAAATATTGAGTCAACAACTATCTTTCAGCCTCACATCTTCACAAGGAGGAAAAATGGAGAAACGATAGCAATAGCAATAGCACTTTATATATCGCTTTACAGTGCTTTCCAGACCTCTCTAAGCAGTTTACAGAATCAGCATACTGCCTCCAACAATCTGGGTCCTCATTTTACCCACCTCAGAAGGATGAGTCAGCCTTGAGCCTGGTGGGATTTGAACCTGCAGACAGCAGAAGTACTGCAGTACTGCACTCTAACCACTGGGCCACCATGTTGAACAATATAATATAAATGGAACAGTAAACCATTGTTTCATTTATAATCATCAATAATTAAAAATGTATAATTAAATTAATAATTAAAAATAAAATGTAACAATCGGCAATTAAATTCAATTCTACAATGAAATTCTCTATAAAATCTGCCTGTATGGCAGATGGACCATGTACTGTGTATTGTGTAGATTGAAGATAGACAAAAATAGTGAGCAGTAAGAGTGCTAATATTATATGACAGGTGGCAGTGGTTAATTTAACAGAATTTTATAATTTTTTGGAAATCATCATTGAACTGTCAAATAAGAGAAAAACAACGATTTCCTTTTCTGAATTCTCATGAAATTAATATATCCATGCACGGATTGAAACATGCTCTTATTAATTAATTTCATGAGAATTCAGAAAAGGAAATCATTGTTTTCCTCTTATTTGACAGTTCAATGATGATTTACAAAAAATTACAAAATTCTGTTAAATTAACCACTGCCCTCTGTCATATATACATAAACCTGGCAGTGAGAAAAGACACAGATAAGGGATTCCAGTTTCTCTATCAAGCAGCACCACAATACTGGAATATTGAAAATGAATATTATTAAATCTTCCAGTTGTGATGTTGGTAAAACATCAGCTAAAATAAAGACTCTATAATAAAGACTGAGTAGAACATAAAATGATAGCAAGTGTCTTCTGAACAAATCCAACTTTAAAAGGACATAACTATAGTTTAAATTTTCCTTCATATTTGCATAAAAAGTTTGCTGTTTCAGCTTAGAAAGGTTAACCCCTATGAAGGTCAGATATAGGGTGGTAAACTGCACAATTCTTGCTTCAAATTAGCACCTGTCATTTATGATCCACCTTTCTAAGACTACATACTGTAATATCTATATGAGTATTCTCTGATTTTCAATATCGAGGACATTTCTTTATTCTTTAAAAGAAGGTGATCCAATACTACATATATACTGCCCTCGCACATATTAAAAGCTGAAGTCTGTTTAGGTAAGAGTAAAGATAGAGTAACAAAGGTGTTTGTTCCCTAGATTGGCTCTGAATAATAAGTTTTGATTGGGCAAAAAAAGATGAATGAGAGCTCAAAATTGCAACATGGAAAAGGCTTTAAACTTTTACAAGGCTTCATGATTTGAAGCCTCGGTTTATGGAAGTAGTCAAGAGACAAACCGGCTCAAATTGGAATTCTCACTTCTGTGGAAAAATAATGAACATGCCAGAAGATGCAAATGCTGAAATACCTAAAAACATTACTTTCTCCTTCTTCTCCTGCTTGTTCTTTCCCAGACAGAAGAGAAAAATAAAGAACAATGGGGTATAATTTTTTTTCTTGCTTCTTATGAAGGAATAATGAATGAGAGAAAAACATGGGGGGGGAAACAAAACGGGGAAATACAAAAACTGTTCTAAGAAGTCATTAATTGTATGTTTATAATTCATTTGGTTTATGTTACTTTTCGTTAACACAATTTTCTCTGTCAGTTGTTTTGATTCTAATTGTTGCAATTGCTTATCTTGCTGCCAGTAACACACATCCAGTGCATGCTAGTTGGAAAATTTTGTGAGTTGAAGTCCATACATCTTAAAATTGCCAAGTTTGAAAACACTGTACTAAGTAAAAATAATTCTCAACACATTAGTCTTATTTTATAGTCTATGTGAATTTAATATAGAAAGATTTATTACTCTGGGCTGTTAAAGTAATATGGGAAAGGCAAAGTAATATAGGCCTAATAGGTATATTGTTAATAAAACTAATAAATCATATTGCACAAGGATGAGTTTATTATGTTGTATTTTCTATGTTGTATATTCATATTTTATCTCATTTTCAGTAAAAGTAAATTGAATGGCTTCAGCACAGGAGAAAATACAATCAATAGGAGGCATGCAAAGTAATTTAAAGAAATATATGGAACATATTATTTGCTTCATGAATGGTATTCAAATTATAGAGGACTATAGCAGATTCAGCTATCTTAACTTTTGATTTTTCTCCCCTCTATTACTTTAGGAGGCTATGAAGAAGGGACTCATTTGGTTAAATTAGTTAGGAGTCAGAACTTCTGCAACCTCTTTTATTTTTATTTATGATTCAAACAAGAACAAGGAAAACATCTCTCTGTTGGTCCTTAAGTGTGGCAGCTATTACATCTGGCTTGCAGAAATGCAGAAGACCACAAGATGGCAGCAAAGAACTATAGAAATTAATCTTTTGCTGCTACATGGTGGTTGCCTAGATGTTGCAGGGAGAAAACTATACTGTATTTACAATCTAGGATTTATTTTTTAACAATGAGGCTTGACTTTGCTACATTACTTTGCTATCACACAAAACTAGTCAAATATTAAGCAAAACCCAAAAACACAATATTTTACAGCACTTTTTTCTTGTAATTTTATATTTTTTAGATATTTTCTTTGCTATTTCCATTTTTTCTGTTTTCCTTCTTATTTTTTTATTTTCTGTTTTAGTTTTTATTTTATACTGTACATTTTAGGTAGGTAAGTTTCTTAATAAAATTTAAATGAAATGAAATGCATTAACTTTCTGAACAATTATTATTGTATACTTTTACTGTTATTTGTATTGGTTGAAAAATTCAATAATTTTTACGTTATCCAATTTCTTTCTTTTAAAAACAAACTTAAGCATTATCTCAGCTTCTTAAGGACGTATTTTATGCACTTTGAAAAGCAAATTAATAGAGGAATATTAAAATTCATTTTAAATTATGCCCTCAATTAATGAAGCCAAGCAATACAGAAGATTACATTCTTTACAAATAAAAGCCTCAATACTACATATGGCAGACAGAACTACATAAACCAATAAATATTTGTTCCTTTGTTTACACCCTGATTTTTTAAATTCTGCACTAAATTCTGCACTAACCTTACCTCAGCAAATGTTTTATCTATCATGAATTCTGGCTTCTGTCCAGAATGTAACATTTTGCCTTGCCTGAAATGATTCAGTCAAGCTGTTGTATTTTAAATATGGAGTTACAAGCATTGCTTGCATTTAAAAAGACACCCTTGTTGTATTTTGCTGCATTTATAGAATAAGAGGAAATAAGAATACTGACTCATTAAGACGCACTGGAAAACATGAGCTCATGCTTCTGAAGGTTTTAATTACCTTGCTAATTTGTGTTCAAATGGTTTAATTGATGCTATCAGAACAGCCACCCATTAAGTTCATTTTTAGAGGTGTTGCCAGAGCAAGCCCATTCCTGCTCCCCTTCTACCAGCTGGACTCTTGTTGCCTCCTCACGGCATGGCAGAAGGGAAGCAGCATAAAGGGGCGTTATGAAAGCTGCTAGGCTTTGAATGGGGACAAGGCATTCAATATCAAAGGGACGTTACAAGTCAGGGGACCACCAGTTTATCCCTACCTGTTCTTCAACAAACTGCAGTGAAAATAAATAAACAGGATTTTTTAAAAACAGCCACAAATTCTGTTACTAGTATACTTATATAGGTAGTCCTTTAACTTATGAACACAACTGAGGCCAACATTTCTGTTGCTAAGCAAGCCAATGGTTAAGTAAGTTTTGCCCCAGTTTACGACCTTTCTTGTCATGGTTGATAAGTCAATCACTGCAGTTGTTAAGTCAGTAACACGGCTGTTAGGTGAATCTGGCTTCCCCATCGACTGTGCTCATTAAAAGGTCGCAAAAGGGAATCATGTGATCCCGAAACACTGCAACCCTCATAAATACGTGCATCTGAATTTTGATCATCTGACCTGGGGATGCTGCAACAGATGTAAGTGTGAAAAATGTCACAAGTCATTCTTTTCAGTGCCACTGTAACTTCAAACGGACACTAAACAAATGGTAGTAAGTCAAGGACTATCTGTACATCAGCAGAATTACTTGACAACTTTCTCAAGAAATAAAGATCCATTTAAGTTACCCTGGCTATGTTATAATTAACATTGTAGTAGCAAAGATCCAGCCTTGAGTGAAAGATTGGAAGTTTTAAACTCTAGAAACCCTCTATACCAGCTGTGTCAAATGGGCAGCCCGCGGACCAGATGCAGCACACACAGGCCACACCCACCCCAGCTCCGTCTGCAAAGGGAAAAAAAAATTCTGAAACATTACGTGACAGCAACAGGGCATCATGAGTTTGACATCCGTGCTCTATGCCATAGCTCTAATTCCTGCCTTGCTAGGAGCCTTAGTAATTATTGCTGCCACTACCTGTATTTCAGAACAATGCCTCATTTAGGATCGCTCTCCCTATTTGTAGGATGTGATAAAGAGAAGGCTCGTTACCTGCAAATAAAAAGAAACAAAAAAGGTAAACCTATAGGCCACTTCCTGATCTTGTAATGTTCAGATGGGTGACTAGGACAGTGGTGGTGAACCTATGGCACACATGCCAGTGGCACTCAGAGCCCTCTGAGTGGGCACGTGCATTGTTCAGCTCCACCATGTTTCTCCATCACATTTCTCGCCATCATTTTCAGGGAAGCAAAAGTTTGTGGGACTAAAAAAAAAGTTCAGTCAATCAATTGCAACTTCTCCCGAAAGAAAAAGATCTCGCCTCCTGCAGAGCTGCCAGTGTTGTGATGCCCCACCTCCACACCGGCCAGCTGGTCTTCGACACTCTGCCCTGTGCACGCACAATAGAGACAGAAAGAGAGACTTTGCAGTTTGGGCAGTCAGTCTCTAAAAGGTTTGCCATCATTGGACTAGGGAAATCAGCCACCTTCTGGGCCTGAAAACAATTTACATAAAATTCCAAAATATTAATTTATATAGAGACAAATAATTAAATCTAAAAGTAAAGAAATTAAGCTTTAGCTAACTTTTACCTATTGTTCTAGAGACCAGACAACTCTTGAAATGGAAATTATTTCTGTGCCAATTTGTTACCTGGAAAATAACATTGCCCTAAAACTTCCAATTTTCATCGAACATTGGAAGAGAACCATAGCTCACTCTTTTTCCCCCCCACCTTGGTGCGCCACTTCTTGTTCTTTTATCCCAACAGAATTATTCTTCTTCTTTTTAAGACAAAACTTGTTCATCTCTAGCAAAACAAAAGACAAAAAACTCAGACCATACATGATCCAGGCATTCAGCTGTTCCTCTTGCAGTTGTAGGATAAACAAATGAGATGAATGAATGTGGATTGAAACTAAGAAGCGAAAGGCTGTCAACATTATATGAGGCAGTAGCAGCTTGCCTCACTATAAATGCCGTAAATTATTAAGTTACCCTTTCTGTTATATATGTCAGGTACAAGAAATCAGGAACCAAGCAATGAATATAGGTATATTGCTTGCTAACACTCTCTACAAGTATTTGAACGACCAATGGTCAAAGCAAATTGGCAGCAGATAAGAGTCAACAGAATACAAGGTAGGCTGAACTTAGATCTCTTATGGGCACAAAGGGACTTGAGACTGATGAAGCACTTGACTCTTCTCTTGGGCTCAGCCTGGTCATCTCTTACAATATACTTACTCACCCAAGGACATGCTTCTGGAGGAATTTTTAGTAACTTAGTAGTAATTCAAATGAATGATTTCCTTATGTTCTTTTCCTTTCCTCCACACAATAAATAATACTTTGCAAACACATTGTAAACTTTAGGTCCTGCAAGTTATCTTGCTGGTTATCTCAGGACAGAAGCCTATGGATTTTCCTTTGGATTGCTTTCAAAGCCACTTCAAATAGGCCATTTATTATGCTATGCACTCTTGCTGGTATCAGAACTTGTATTTTGCTTGCTGGAATGTACCAAACAATGATAGCCAACTGATCTAAAGCATCAATTCTATTACCTGGAAGGAAAAGTCATTGAAGGCAAAAGAATGGGATTCCCAAACATTGAAATTAGAACAGAACTGTTAGCCAGAACTATATCGCATCACCAGCAAATAAATTTAGGTAATGGGAAAAACAAAAGAAAAGAATGGGCACAGCTTCCTTTATTCCACATTAATATTTTAATATTCATAAGAAACCTCAAAGACAGATGAACAAATTGCACAAAAAGCAAAATGAAGCATTTTTCCAGCTGTCATTATGTTCAGCACTGTTTCTCAGCAAGGAGACTCTTCTACCGAGGAGACTCCTCACACAATTTAGAGCCACCTTTTGTGGAGAATATGCAAATATGGAAAATCTCTGTCCTTGTTTCAGCAGTTATTAACAGCACAGAGAAAGTGAGAAGCAGGATGTAACTTTCAAGGTAAGGCTAAATGTAGGGCTTCACTGCCCCTTTCACCAGTGATACCAGATTCATGTGAATCTGGTTGTGAGCATAACTTCACATGACCAGAAATGTAGGGCCATCTATGAAAATCAATCTCCCCCAAAAACATCCCAATGAAAGAGTGAATGAGATGAAGTAATAATTTAGAGGTAGAATATGAGAACAGACTAGAAAATAAACCTGGAATGACTAAAATAGATCAAAATCAGTCTCAAAAAGCCAACATGGCTGTCTTGCTAAGGAAGCTGAGTGCACTCTCTCATAGATTTTGTTTTTCATGTTTTTACTTATTTTTGCTGTTAGGTTATTTATTACGTTGCATTGTTTTTGTTTTTAACTTTGTACACTACCCACAATCACATAGGTGGAATGACACCACACACATTTATGAAGTAAATAGATATATAATCCCATCAAAATGTCCTTACCGCATGTTTATTATAAGATAATAATACCATGGGAGAGCTATGTGAGATGCAGTGAGTCACAAAATACTCATATTATTAGATGGGGCAGAGACTTACTAAGTGGTCATTTGGGGACTTGGGATATGAAGATTTAAAGAGTTTAGTCAAAGGTCCAGCTTTAATTGTACTGAAAACCTCATAGGGTGATTGGCCCAAATCACTGTACACTGTATGTCTGGCATCAGACCAGGAGTATCAACCATAAATTTAACGGCTATATCTCAAATATTTACTCCTAGGATTTCATTGTTTGTGTCCTCACCTGCCACTTCCTCACCCTTTTAACATATTTATTATATCAACATGTTATAAGGTTACATGGGATTTAATAATGGGCATGATAGAATTCTAGTATGAGTCTCAAAAATTAGAATTGAATTATTTTCCAGACTTTGATTCCAGTTATGACCCATAACATCTTCTCTTTGCAGGTAAGTGGGGCCTTTTTGAGGAACCTACAGGACTTCATTAGGTTTCAAAGGTAGCCTGTGGGTTTTCTTGAATTTTTAACACATTGTTTGACTGAGACCTTAGTCATTACCTGGAACAAGAGGGCCATAGATACTTTAAATTGGATTGGGCCTATACAGATTCCCTGTGCACCAACCTCATTGTGCATCTTTGTTTTCAGAGGGCCTCTGTAGCAATAAGAATCATGAACAAGCCCTTAGGTACATATGCCTCTTGGTTGGTTAGGGGTTTCTAGAGAATGAACATGCCTTCGGCGGCTACACGGATGGACCCCCCCTTTGCACCCCCCTCTGGAGTTTTGGGGGGGGGTCTTCTTCTTTACCCCCTGCATTTTCGCTCCCAGGGCCTTTGAGGCCTCCGATTGGGGCGACGTCTGCGGCCTCTGTGATGGGCCGGAGGGGTTGGGGGGGCGGCCGCAGCCCAGCTGGCCTGGCTGGGAGCGGTTTGGAGTGTCTCGGGCTCCCTTGACTGTGGCAGCCACGACGTTCCCCCCCCCTCAGAGACTTGGAGAAGTTGGGGGGGAGGCCTAAAGTACCAGCATTGCCTCTGATATCGCTGCCTGTGATGACGGCCCCCCCGGGGAGTTGGAGGAGTTGGGGGGGCAGCCCAGAGGACCATCCACGCCTTTGACATTGTTGCCTGTGATGGCGCCCCCCCCGGGGAGTTGGAGGTGGAGGGGGCGGCCCAGAGTACCAGTGACAAATAGAGCAAACTTACCCCCAATTCCTGTGTTAAGGCCTATGGTGAAGGACCTGAAGACTTGGGGAGGGCGGCTGCGGCCTGCTACCCGGGAGTGGCCTGGAACATCCCGAATGCCGTTAATTGAACAGACACTGGACTGTGGCAGGACTGGAAATGGCCTAGGGCGAAGATGGCCATTACATCTACCTAGCACTTACGTACAACATCAACGCAGAAATTATGTTTGTAGTATGTCTTTCCCCTATCGGGCCCAGACTTTTTTAGTAAATTTGTATCGGGGTTAGGGAGGGGGTTGAGTAAATGGGGGTTAGGGGATCCCCCAATTGAGGTTAAGGCCAGGCCGAGGG
>JAEANM010020945.1:0-11979 GCA_017656035.1 Myanophis thanlyinensis
TAATTAAAAGGATAAAAACTAATACAAGCTTAAAATAGAAAAGTACAGAAAAGAAAAAATAGAAAAGGAAAATAAGAATATAATAAAGAAAAATAACATTTCCCTTAATCATAACAAATACAATTTTAGGGATTTATCATCTTGTCTTAAACTACAATAAATGATACCTTCTCATATCTCCTATTATCTGTAAACAAACTCTTAAAGCTTTGTGTTCAATTCTGGTCAGCAAACGTCTATTAAGTCTGTTATCAGAAATAACAACATATTTATTTTAAACGTGATCAAATAAATCAACTTTATATTCCTGCCTTTCACTTTTAACAATCTTAATTTTTAATTCATTCAAATGATGCTCTAAAACTTGATATCTTTCTTTTTACTTTCTTTGTCCCTGTCTCAAAACTTTAACACATTTCTGTTGTAAATGAAACTTCTGTAAAAAAAAAAAAAGATTTCCAACTTCTCTTATACTTTTATTCTTTCACCAAAGATTTCTTCTTTCTTTTCAGGAAGTCTATAGTTTGCTATCACAGTGACTAGATTTAATTGTCCATGAAAGGCAATATTACAGCTTAGTTCTTAAGATGTCGTGTGAGATCAGAGAGTTGCTTAAATTTGTGCTGACAATTTTTTTTTTCTTTTTCCAGACATTCAGAGGCCTTTAATGCTTATACATATGCAGGTGTATTTTGCATGTGCTTCAATAGCAGATAAGAAGTAACAGAAAGGCTGTTTTCAAATGAACTTTTGCTCATGGTATTTTTCTGCTCTTCCTTTTAGTATCCAGAAAGAGAAGGGATTAATTAGTATATATTAAATGTGGGGTGATCCTTGATATCTGGAATAGCATAGTTCTGATGTTTAAAATAAGATAGTCCTTTGCATAAATTATTTCTAGCAATGGAATGCTGAGTGGAAAGACTTATGCCATCCTTAGTACCACATATACAAACATTTTATTGTTATGATAAATTTGATTAAATGAACATTAAAGCTCTGAAAAGGCATTGGGACTGATTTTCTAATGAATTATGCAGATCAGGTGAAATAGAAATAAAATCCAGTGTCATCCAGCAGCATTCTTTCTAAAAAAATAAATACTACAATAGTCAAATATGAGATGGTGATGAAAATTATGAGGCCTTTATATGTGGACTTTAATGAGAATATTATAAAGATGTAAGCTATAAACTCAGCAGGATATTGCAATTCTGTTTTTAAGAACCACAGTTTCCACTGAGTAGGCAGTAATATTCATATTTTAGCTCTGTGTATTGAGTCCATATTATTTTTAAGCTGCTGCAGCACCTCTTCTTCTCTCCTTCCCTTTTTTATAATTGTTTAGCAGGGCTGTTTTTATTGAGAGAAATGTTCAGGTAAGCCATAGAAATAGAAATGTATTCCTATTCAGCCAGCAGATGTGTGTTTATCTTTCTTCTGAGCAATTCTTATGTCCTCTCATTATCTGTGCAATTAAACAACACAATGTTTAAGCCATATTCAAAGGAAAAAAATTCACAAATTGCCAGTTTTACTAGCAGGAGATGCAGATATTTGGTGTGACTGCTTCCTGTGTATTATTATATTACCTCATTTTCATGTGAAAAGAAAAGGAATTATCTGCAGGCCTTATCTGTATGAAATAGGTCAGCTGGAATTACAATTAGTACAAGTCCATCTTTTTTACCCTCTGCTGTAATTCTATTGGCTTCTTCAAAGCTATTCCTCATGTAAATGAGAATGAATTATATCCAATATTGTCCTTTATATCTGAACATTCAAACTCACAGTGCTGCTCAAAGGAAAAAAAAAGATATTTAAATGGGTTATTCCATTTTTGTTCTTGGAAACATCTATTAAATTACTCCTTAGCAAAAGGAATAAATAAATAAAACAGCTGTGCCAATTAGTGGTGGGATGCCAATGGGACAAAACTGCAAATAGAAAATATTAGGAATTATTGTCATCCATTTTGATTTCATTATTTTATTAAAGAAAGTGGGTTAACAAAGCCTTATGTTAAATCAATGTCTATGCAGACCTATTTATGTTAATTCCTCAAGGAAGCCTGGCTGAAACCCAATAGCTAACAACATTTTTCTCCTTTCCTTTTCGACAAGCAGGAGTTCACAATGGAAGGCATATTTAGACACACAAGTACAATAAACATACCTTGCTCATTTTTCTGTAGCTGTCAAAATCACAAACCTCCAGTGGGGTGAGACTTGATGACGGCAAAACTAGATGGAATTGAATGTCAGTGTGTATTGTGGGGTTATTTTTTTCCATCTAAAGATTTTGTGGGTCAAGATTTATTTTTACTCAGTCTGCATTAACTTCATTTGGATCTTGCCTTCCTCCTAAGAGCCCAGTGGAGCATACAAAGGCTTTCTTCATCCTTTCACCATTAGTCTGACCTCTTTACAACATTCCAAAAGTGCCACATTCACCAAAGGACTTCATGACTGATTGGAGATTTGTGTTTCCTCTCTTGATCATATTTTCAATTGGAATTCAGTTCTCAGAATCCTCAGTCAACTTAGCTTTAATGGCTGAAAAGTCTGAGAATGAAGTTCAAGATATCAGGAAAAGTGCCAGAACAGAAAAACTGTTCTGAGACTCTATTGGCACTATCAAACTCATGATTCTCAGAATTTTCTCCCACATTAAAATGGTTTCTTTTGAGTTCTGTCACAAGTAAATTTGATTACTTATGCCAAATGAAGACCGGCCTTTTGTTCTGAATGGGTAATCAGGACATAACCAGTGGGCGGCTTTATCATGCTACCCTCCATTCCACAAATTGGCAGAAAGATATGCCAGTGAAAATTGCTTAACCCTGATCGTCATGTAATATATCCTTTGGGAAAGAGTCAGGGGAATTCTACTTTGAATGTGAAACAAGTTAAAGAAAATGATTCCTCTGATTCTTCTTCCACCAATCATCATTTCCAGGTGCTGCCAACAGTCATTTCCCATAATATTTGATGGAGCACAGTTGGATAAGAATATGGAAAAGTTGAGGGATGAACCACCATACAGTTTGCCCAAGTGAATAGTAACAAAGATGGGGGCACTCGATACCTGTGATTTTCACCTCAGGCTATTTCCAAACTCAGGACTAGTGCTCCTTAAAAATGTTTTAAACCTATGTTGAAATATAATTTGACCCTCAGGTCCATATATTGAATACAAGTCACAGGATGAGATAAAGTGGGATGGAGCTATATATTAGATGAGTTGCAAAGAATGTTGATGCCCTCTACTGTTTTACCCTGTCTGTCAGAGTTCCACACAACATCAGTAACTCAATCAGAACTCCAAAGAAATGAAAGTCCTTAGAATAAGATTTTATTGAAGACATTGTATCGGCACAACTGGAGAACTCCTGAATCTGAAATTCCTGGGCTTTCTCCACCCAAGTAAAGTGAAAGTTCCTCCCATTAATCATCACATGGCAGCTGCTCACCAAACCACTTTAAGAGGCATTCAAGTTCATCTCTGCAAACTGCCCCCCATCAGGTGCCAATGGACTGGTGAGGATTCTTGTGAGAATTATTTAGAAAGAATGTGAATAGATAACGGCCACCAAGCTGGTTCTATCAAACCTCAACTCCCCAACTCCTTGGTCTTCCTTAGAATGTGTCAGACCTAAAAGAACTATTGTATTAATTGCAAAAGCACATATTAATAAATACCCAGCATATATTTTTCCTTTTAGGCTTGACACTGTCACTCTGGTCTAATATCTGTGAATATCCATTAGACTATAGTAGTTGTAGAAAAGGAATATGAAGTCATAGGCAACAAGTGATAACAACTGGACGTTATTCTCGACCATTGCTGTAAGGGGATTAGTTGTAAGTAATCATTGCCAATGGCACTGGAAGTAGTCATTGAAATGGGCAAAATGACACTGTAAAATACATCTATAGGAAATCCTTTGTCAACAAAAGCACATGAAATGTGTAATACAACAAAAATGTGTAATATGACAAAAACAGCAATACAGCACACAAAACCCAGCATTTCCCCCCAGTTTAAGATTAGATTAGCAGCAAAAGATTAGATTTTTCACCAGAGACATTAGCCCTGTTTTTAAATACTTTAAAATTATTTTAGAAGAGTGCTAAAGTCATATATTTAAAGAGCTCACTTAAGACCTCAAAGAAAATATACATACCATACTGTACATCATTATGCTAAAATCTTTCTGTTGGTTTTGCAGAAGTTTTCTGCCTCCTGACTGCAAAAAACTTTTTTCCTCTACTCTACTTTATACTTGTGGCCTAAGCAGTTGCCAACACCCCAATGACCTTGGCCACTAAATAGAGTCAAAGCTAGTTAGTGGTTAGCGGTTGTATAGAAGGCCAGCAAAAAAAATGTACTGCTACAAGGTAACCAGAGGAATTAAAAAATAACAAGAAAAAAACCAGAATATCCTGCTGGAGGAGTGGCAAACCACTTTTACTTTGTTGCCAAGAAAATTACATAACACCCATGCAATCAAGAGTCAACCACAACTCCAAAAGTCTTTGTTATGCTTTATTGTTTTGGGGAGACAGAGGGTTTGGGTTGCAAATTTATGTTCTGTTTTTCATTCTGAAGTCTTTCTGACTCTCCAGACATCCCAATTTGGAACAGCTCAATGGAAGGAGTTCTCCCATGATAACTTTCTTTGAGTTTGAATGCAAGCGTGGGAAAGGAGGATGTATCCAGCTGAAGAGAATTGATAGTGAAACAGAAAACAGTTCCGTGTTAATGTCCACCTTCCACACACACACATATTAGGTACCTTATAATTATTATAAGATAACATCTCTCTTTTTTTGTTCTATTGTTTCCTTTGATAAAAAATAATTTTAGATTTCCCCCCAAACTAAATAAGAATAGTAAAAATATGCACAATATGAGTATTTAGTTATTCATAGCCAGTCTGAAAACAGCACCAAATAGCTTTTTTTTAAAAAATACAATCAAATACCCATAATTAGGAGCCACATGGATGCTACACATGCAGGCAATTTATTATGGGAAGTTAGACTGGATAAATAATGTAGGCAGGCTTATTTATTTCATGTAGGCTAATGGCAGCTTACAAACAAATTTAAAACTTCCACAGGACAAAATCAATATTAACAATATCATAGGTATAATGAATGCATACAATAAGACACTTAAAACAAACATTAAAACATCCATGAAAATCAACCCAGAAAATAACATAATTAAAATCTTCAACTTAATTAATATAATTATCTATAATTACATAATTATAATTATATAATAAGTTGCAACTCATCAATAACAGGCAACACAAAATATGGCCTTTCATACTTTCCAGAAAGTATCAAGTGGGCTTGAGTCTGACATCTAATGTGATTTGCTCTTTGCTCGTGTTTTTAGAGGTCAGCAGAAATAAAGAGAATAACAGAAAACTTTCAAATTAGTTTTGAGGCCCTGGGGACTAGAAATAGATTAATTGTGAGACACACTATATTTTCAGCATAGCATTAGTCCTGTATACTTTATTTATGAAATGTAGATGACTGCCCATCTTGGCAATGACTTTGAGTGGATAAAATTTATTTATAATATTTATAAACTGCCTAATCCTAAAGAATCCTTAACAGCATACAACACAACACAATATTATTAAAAACTTACTAATAAACCTGTGAATGAAAATATTTATCAATAGTCAGCCATGGGACACTTGAAAATAGAACAAAGAATCTGAAGGTCTTCAATTCCCAGCCTATCTAATGATCTGAGGATCTGAAATAACTACTGTAATTCTTAAATCTGACTCCGCAAATCCATAATTAAATAGTTCTGGTAATAAAAAATTGGTTTATCTTACTATTCAACAAATCAATTTCTTCCAATAGATCAGACCTGATCAGAGCTGATCAATTGCAGCAAATGTCAAGCAACTGACCTCATAGTAGATTTTATTTAGTGGATGCTTCTCTCTCCTTCCAAAAGTCTAATTTCAGGTTTGATATAAATTTAAAGTATTCTACATTTTATTTATTAAATTTAGAAACAATCCATGTTCCTCAGACTGTTAAAAAAAAAGTCTTAGATTTACACTTTAAATAATCCTAGACTTAAAGATACTATGGCTGAAAATACTAGTCTTAATTTCCAGGATGTTTCATTCCTATATTAACCATGATAACTTTCTGAAATATCCATATCAAACTGTGCTATGTGATTGATGTAAACATCTATTTTAAGCCAGATTTGTGCTATCTAACAACTGGGTTTCTGCTTTGTAGCATTAATAATATAAAGCTCATGCACACAAGCATTGATCAAAGCTTTTGAAATACAAGCTGTCACTGTAAATAGGGAATCTGCAGCTGGTTTGAATTTAAGTTAGTAGATTTGGTGCTTGCTTTCTAATTTCCATATTGTGATCATCTGTTGTGGGGATACTTGGCAGCTGTGGTTAAAGCTGATGTAAAACAACCCATGTATATGTTCATTTAATGTAGTTACACAGCAACTACATTCTCTTTCCTTGTCATGCATTTATAATATGTAGTGCTTTGCATCTATATTTACCAGAGAAGATAGCTTTGTCTGAATTAGACCTTAATAAACCTTGTCTTGGCCAAACAGGCATTAGATAATTTCCAGAATTTCTTAAAGGATTTTTTGAAAAAGTTCTTAATAGGTGGTACAAAACTCAAAAAACTTGGTGCTATTGGCAGCTATATTTTTGGCATTCTGGGGTATGTCTTCCTCAATTTACACTCTCCAGTGAGTTGCCTATATTCCTGATCATGCTAACACTAGTGGTGGTATTAGCAAGACTACAAGGAGATACATTATGTGTTTGGAATTCTGCACCAAGAGACCTGTGCTGATTCAGAGAGTATAAGTACCTCTTCATCTGACCTTTCTTGGATCTTCATGACCTTCCATTTTGCAGATTGCACAATTTCTATGCTAACTTCCCTTTTATTTCTGTCTATGTCTTGTTTGCCTGCAGTCATGGTGGAGTAATCACAAGATTTATATTGAAACTAGCTTTCTATGGGTGCAGTGTATAATATGAATGGATGAATAAAGGTATAACAGTCTAGTGTACCAGTGTAAGGATTCTGAGTCCACCCACAAGCTCTCAAGGAGAGATTACACAGGAGCATTTTTTAAACAATGCAAACTACATTACCAGTGATCTTTGCCCAAGGTTTTGGATAATTCTGATAAAGCCACATATTCAAGGAAACAATGAGCTCCTATTTATTTTGTTCTACGTTTTCTCTTTTGTGCTGTAACTGCGTGGCAGAAGAATGAGAACACAAAGGCAACATTAATGCTAATATTTTTAACTTATTTTTATTTTGTTTACACTTTTGCTCTCACCAAAGAGCCGATAATGTTAATTATGGCTTGGAATGCACTTATCACTGGTTACCTGTCCTGCGGTCTTGACCTTTTGTTTAATAAAATAAGAAAGAAAAGTTATGGTCTTTTCAAATGTTTGCTATCCTCATTAGGATAGCATTATTTCCATAAGCAAGATTTTGGGTGTCTGCAAGGGTAATTACAACTACAGTATGAACAGGTGCAGGGCCTTGTGCAACACAAATTATAGGTCATTTGTAGTTTGTGTTGTGCCATTTCTGTAATGATAAAAGAAATGGCTGTTAATTACTAGATTATTACCATCCTTCATTCTGATAATTCCAGGCTATCAAAACAATGGGTGGAAGCACAAATCATATCATTTCTGTTCTGTTCTTTCAGCATCATGGCAGAACCCTGAATGTATCATTAGCTTTAGGAATGCAGCAATTTTAGCTAATGAATTAAATTTACAGCTTTATTACTGGTACACAGAGATTACAAATTTGCCTTGAGATGTTAAACAGCCCTCTTCTGAGTAATTTACTGATCTGCATATTATCCCTTGAAAGCAGGATGGCTAATGGTTGGTACAGTTATTACTCTCTGACTAAAATGTATATATCTATTTTTTTTCAGTTTCCCTGTTTTCTCATTTTTAAAATTATTTATTTTGGACACAGTTTTTTGGCATTGACTAAGGAACCATTTTTCACAAGAGATAAAAAGCAAAAGCAAGGTTGTTTTCAGGATTTAAATAAAATTTGTCTGTAGCATTGTGCGGACTCCAGAGATTGATCTAGTTCTATATTTCTTTTAAAAAAATCTATTTTACCTTGGTACTTTTCCAGATATGTGTGTTTAATGTTCATCTAGATCAGTGTTTCTGACCTTGGCAACTTTAAGATATATGGACTTCAACTCCCAGAACTTACTAGCCAGAATACTGGCTGGGAAATTCTGGGAGTTGAAGTACGCATGTCTTAAAGTTACTGAGATTAAGAAACATTTTTTATTGTGTTTCTAATGGTATAGTGAAATTGTGCGGTCAGGCTATTAACAAGGATGAGGCACAAGAATCACATTATGCCACTGCTGAAACTTATGCGCACTGGTTACCTGTTGATCACTGACCTCAGTTTAAGGTATTAATTCTTACTTACAAATCCCTAAGCAGGTCCATTTATCTGAGCATCCACATTTCCACAATATGGAAATTAGTACAGTACTGTACTAATACCAGAAGCTTATTCCTCTAGTGTGTGGGATAAAACCTTCTCTGTCCCCTAAAAGGCATGTTTTAGTCCTTTTCTCTCAGTCTTTAAAAAACAGTAATATTTATCTTTTATCAAGCTTTAATACTTTATATTTTACTAAATTTAATATTTCAATTTTGTAAGTCTTGTTTTTCTAGTTGTAAGCTTGAAAGCAGGGAATTATATATTATCTCAAAATAAAATAAAATGCATAGCATTTTAACTTTGTCCCCACTGATGGTCAAAGATGTGTATGAAAATTGTTACTGGAAACCCAAAAGACTGTTGGGTGCGTGGTGCATGTTCTAAAATTATATAAATACTAAATTGCTGCAGAAATGAAAATGGATTTGATCATAAAAAATTCATTCTCAAATTTACTTTAACCCCCTTGAATTTAGCCATTTTACAACCAAAGTATGTGGTCTCACATAATCATACTGTGAAAACTAATGGCTTCCTATTAATTAAAGTAGAACTTATTTTTCAAATAAAATCAAACAGCCTTAAAGTGACATTGCTACAGAATATATTTATTTTGCTTTCTCTATTATAGTCACATCTCAGCAATATCAGAGTTGTGCCTGAAGCAAATTACATTATTTTGTCATCCATGTGATAATGTAATGACATGTGTTATACCATTTTAATATGTTACTTCTAATAGATCCCTTTGAATGGAAGCTGTACTTTAATAAGTACAGGTGGAGGTGTTGTAAAGCAATTGCATTATGAGTATTAAGTGCAATAGCACTTAGATATATATACCACTTTATAGTGCTTTCCAGCCCTCTCTAAGTGGTTTTACAAAGTCAGCATATTGCCCCCAACAATCTGGGTCTTCATTTTATCCATTGGAAGGATGGAAGGATGAATCAACTTTGAGTCTGGTGAGATTTGAACCGGCAGACAGCAGAAGTATTGCCAGAGGTGAAATCCAACAGGTTCTAGCAGGTTCGCTAGAACCGGTAGTAAATTTTCTAAGCAGTTTGAAGAATTGGTTGTTAGAAGAAATCTCCTTTTGTTTTTTTCCCATTTTACAGGGTTAATCCTGTAAGGAAGGCAGGAAAAACCCATTCTGGTGTTGTTGCTAGCCTAATCTTTATTGCCCTGCTTACAGAAACTGCCCACCCAGTCACAGAACCGGTAGTTAAAAAAATGAATTCCACCACTGAATACTGCTATACTGCAGCACTGTGCCACTCTCAAGAAGGGGGCATTTGCTAACCATGCATTAAGAAGTCAAGCAAACTGAGTCAGTTGGATTTACTTCCATACAAGATTTTATTATTGCAGTTTAAATTGTACAAAATAGATAAGAAAAGAGAATCAGATTCTTGGGATGAAATTTGTGGAGAAGAAAACATTTTCAATTTCAAATTCAAATTTATGTATGTGACCATACTGTGTATGGTCACATACACAGTCATACATGGTATGATATGCAGTGAAATGCTTACGGTGTCCATTTGTTCTTTTTATATTGCTTCCCCAAATCTCTTCCTAAACCTCCATCTACTAATGCACTGAAAAAAAATGACTAAGTGAGGTCAGAACTTCTGTACTGTAGTCTCAACTGAAAATAATTTCAAAGAGTTGATTGATCCCTAAAGGGTAATATTAAAATAATCTTTGTGCTTGCAATGGCATTCAGATAGACACTCAAGTCCCTGCTATTATCTCTAAAGAAAAGAAGCTAGCCAGCAGGAAGTCCTTATGTTCCCTTGCTGAGTTAATACCAGTACATATTAACATTAAGTTGCATTATAATGATCTACCTTATAAGGGGTCATTTGCTGACCATGCATTGACTGCTCCATATGGGTGCAATCAATTCCATTTCCCATAAAAATAAAATGCATGCTCCTGTTTTGATATATATTCCCCCCCTACTCCCCATCTTTCTGCAAGAATGCAGAACTGGAATAAATGACCTCTGTGAAATTTTCAAGAAATTCCATTCCTCTCACTTGATCTGTAAAAGCCTTCCATGAAATTTCAGTTTGGTGATAAACATGGCTTTTTCAGCTACCCAAAATTTTTGCTACTTCTCTATTAAACTTTTAAAAAGTTCATTCTATGTACAGCTTGTGGCCACTAAGCAATACAGTAATTAATCATTTACTGTGACCTGGGAAAGTACTGAGTTCTTTTCTTGGGCTTTGCTGCAAGAAAGTAGGTATCTGGATGCTTAATGCTTAAAAGTCCAGACAATTGAAGCAGGGCAAAGCTTATAGTGTTCTAAGATCTGGATTATTTTTTGTATTAAACTTGGTTTTAAGTATTCTGTATTTGTGCTTATGGACTCATGCCTCTTAATATTTAGCTTTTAGTTATTCACCTTGACTTTGAGGATGACAGCATTGGCTTAAATGGGAAAAAAAGTCTTAATGGACATCTTATTAAGTTGGTACTGACAGGAAATAAATAAAGAAAAATCTTCCCTTTGCTATTGTTTCAGCCCAATTTTTAATATAGCTTTATTCCTCGAAAATAAAAGAGTTCATTTTCTCGTGCAAGCAGTTATGAACTGAAAAGCTGAGTCAATGGCAGAAGCTATTTTTTATGTCTAGCATCCAAATTTAAGATGGTTGCCATCTGTTGTCTGTCAATTGCTGCCAAGAACACTAGAAACAGTAAACAAGCAGAGGAAGTGGCAAGGACACGATGATAAGATGGTGGTCATGAAAAAAGGTTTCTTAAGCCCCAGCTATGAACAGTGAACTACGATTATTAGTAAATAGAAAAAGATTCATAATAATACAACAGGACTAGGAATACTGTAGCAGGGTATCTACAGACAGGTAGATCCCAAGTATGAATTATAGCCAATTTCCAAGATGGACAGAGATTCTGAACATATTTTTATTGGCTGAGGTGGATGGTAAATAGAGGTATAAACCTCTATCCCTCATCATTTTTCTCTGAATGTTATCAAATAGGCTATTCAATATAGTAAAAAAAGAGTGAATTTTCATTTTTTTAAAACAAAAATGTATTGTGTTATTGGGAAAGATATAAAGGATTGAATAATTAATAGGGTTTTTTTTTTCAAATCAGAGTGACCCTTACAATAATTGGTGATAGTTATCACAATGTATTGGATCATAGTTATAAAGAAATTTCAAAGTTATCCTTATTATTATAATAGAATAATGGAGTTGGAAGGGACCTTAGAGGTCTTCTATTCCTGCTTAGGAAACCTGCAGTTCCACTGCTCAGGAAATCCTATACCAGGGGTGTCAAACTCATTTTGGTCTGGGGGTCGAATACAGCTTAAGCTGATCTCAAGCGGGCCGGGCCAGTAAACTCATTGCAAAATTACATAGAACTAACAATATTAACAACACTTTTACTA
>JAEANM010020946.1:0-11979 GCA_017656035.1 Myanophis thanlyinensis
AATCAATCAATCAATCAATTAATTTCTATAGCCACCCATCTCTGTCAATGGCTCTGACAGGCTTATAATTCAAAAATATGTGACAATTAAAAATACTAAAACATTTTAAAACCATAAAAACACTAAAAACATCCAAATTAAATATACATACTTGGCTAGTTATTGACATGACAGATCTTTCTTGGTGGCTTCTCCCAGATTTAAGAACTTGCCAAGAAGAGGTTGTCCATTTCTTGTGAAGCCCAAAATCTTCTTTACTTAGGGTGACCTTTTAATATCCCAAAGCCCATCTTTTTTAACATCTTATTTGTTATCAATAGAATTTTATATTTTAGCTATATTTTAGTTAATGTTTTTCTTATTTTTCAGTAGACAGTTGCATTAGAAAATTCATTTTATGTGTCTCTTATCAGACAGTCTGTTCTCCACACTATGCTACTTTCATTCTACATTCTAAAATTTGGGAGTCCTATCAACTTTGACTATGGTATTACTACTTGACACCATCATGTAGTTTAGGACTGAGGAAACAATGCTTCTAGGGGTCATTTAACCACAAATCCCAGCTTGTCTCACCATTCTAGTTGGGCTACTGTGAGTGCTAATTGAGCAACATTTAATCATATCATTTCCAGATACGTTAAGTGAAAGTAAATTTTGAATATAGTACAGATCAAAAGTAGTGTTTGCTCAAATTTCTGATCTCTGTTCCAAAATTGCTTTAGCTACCGTGCATCCTGTAGGTGGAGGTACCACTTGTTTTGCCTCAGACAACAAATGTTCTCAGCCAGCCCTATCTAAAAATGATACAAAATGCCTTCATAGCACAAAGGAAGTCTGAAAATGGATAAACACCATTTTTTGCTTCCTTGTTGGTTTATGGGCAAGGCTTCTATCTATGAAGACAGAACAATTGTGAATGTCAGTATTTATTCTATGGTAATGAAGCAAAATCTGGCAGAAAAAAATATTAGTATGTTTATACTAATATTTCTCTGTGTCATATATGTGTGTGTATATGTGTGTATATGCAAAATGGTTATCTAATGGTTTGAAAGCTGAATGTAATGCAATGAAATTTCATTTTAATGTATGCTGATTAGTGTACATTTAAAGTGACAACAAAGTTTTTATTCTATTCTTCTATTCTAAATGTGTTCTCTACAGGAATCACTATTATATGCACAAACACTAAATGTATAAATCACATACAGTACAAGTAACTCAAAAAGATTCTGAAACAATGTTTTTATTTTCAAAACTCAAGTATATGATGCTATACAGTACAATACTAGCACACCTGTGCAAAATCTTACAAGTTCTAAATCTAAACAAAAAATAGTGACTCTTGAATTCCTCCTACTTAAAATATCAGTGCTGTGCACAAGAAACAAATGTGTCTTGTTAAAGCCAAATAAATAAATATTGCACTTCAGGAAAAAAAACCACAACCAACCGGACCTTGAAATAGCACTTATTTGGTGCAAACTGAGCAAGATGATCTAGTCAATTACGTAAATCCTATAAATTTGAAAATAAAAAAATGTCTATGTTCTGATGTTTGTAATGAAACAAAGGATTTGATTTTCATAAAATATTTTTCACAAAAGAGGGTTACTTATTTGTTTCTCAGTCTGCCAATAAGCCACCAATGAGCTAATTTTAAGCATTATAATTATTGGTGACTTCAAATGCTATTAATGAAAAAATAATAGTCTGGAGACAGCTGAAGAAAAAAAACAGTTTATCTCAGAACTTTGCTTTGTAAAGACAGTCATTCCCCTTGCATATAATATTCTACTCTCTAGGCTGAATCAATTGTTCCAACATCAAGTTTCTTATTTGCCCATTAATTCTTAAGTTATAGTAAACACGCTGAACATCTTGTGTATAAAGCATTTCATGACCTTTTTTGTTACACTAGAGTGAAAACTATATTGCAGGTATATCTTATTAGTCAAGTTACTTAATTCAAAGGACAGCAGTTGGTTTGATTCCTTAGCTTCTTTCATTCACTCTTCCAGTTTGACAGCCAATAATACACATTCTCACTAGCCTTACTAAACATGCTAAATGCCATTATTTTATTTACCTGTGGCCATTTAGAGATTGATCCAATGCTAAAATTATGCTCCAAGTTGTGTTGAGTATCAGTGGTGGCCACTTCACTTATTAACCTTTGGGTATTCAAAACTACTTAACGTAAAACTTGCAAATTATGTTTTGGAGAAGCTTCTACTTCAAATAATTTCATACTTATTTCCTGATTATTATATTGAAGGACAGCTGTCCAGTAATCTAGGGTGAAATTTCACCCTGGGCTCTGCCTTTTTGTTCTTCTCAAGGTGTAGAACAGAATGGAAGATTTTGTTTTTCCCATATGACATCTCTACTTTGTGATGTACGTACTTCAGCCTGAATGCTGCAGGAATATTCTGACAACAATGTGAGTGACAGGACCAATTATTTTATGCTCAAATGTTTGTTTGTTTTTTTGAAATTTGGAAAATGTGAAGATCCAAATAAGTACTTTTAAGCCTTAAAGAGGTTTGTCCTACCCATTTAGCTATAGGGGCAAAACAAAGCCCCACCCCCCCACCCCAAATGCTGCTAGAACTTGCCTGCTTTTTCATTCTGGATTGGTGGCATCATCAGGAGATTTTGGAGACTGTAAGCTGCCTATTAGCCTTGGACCACAAGTCACTCACATCCAACCATGTGTGGTAGGACAGAACCTCACCCTCATACACACTTCAAGGAAAAGTTTATATCCTGAATGTTTTTATGTAATAGCCGCTTTCGAACACCAAATAATGCAAGGAAATTTGTGAGAAGAGCTAAAGCAGTATGATCTCAGCATGCATCATGCTTTTTCCAAGAAATAATTTTACAAATTAGTAAAAAATATACTCTGGGGCTGTTTGCATTTCAGTAGCTGAAATGAACCAGAAAGGAATGCCTGAACTGTGAGCCATTCTTTCACTCTGATTTTTAAGCACTTCTATTTGTGCTGCTCAGTTGACTTTTACTTAATCCACAGATATGCCTGCAATTTGATGTTTCCTAACTTTGAATTGTGTCAGGAAATCTATTTATACTTTCAGGAACAAAAATCCTCTCTTCTGATTCCAAGGAGCAGAAAGCGCATACCACACAGCATCTTCTGCCAACCTACTAAGAAGCTGTCTTTTGTTCCAGACATTTAGATTTACCGTAATTGTGTATGTTAATGTTCACTACAGAATATGAAGGAGTGTTGCTGTTGAGGTGTTAACAGCATTTTCAGACAATTTTTTAAAATGAGAAACAAACTTTTTTTTAAAAAAAAAGAGAAACAAACCTGTGTATTATAACGATAAGCCATAACAGAGTTAATTGATCATACAAAGCCAAAGCCAAATCAAATCATGGCTTATTTTTAGTGGGAAAAATACGTCTTGGGTCACCAGAATAAGGAGAACAGAGATTAGGCAAATGTTCACATTCTATCTCTTAAACTACTTTTAGTTTAGATTTAAGATCTTAGCTGCTACTCTTTTGTTTTGAAGTAGCAAAAACAAGAGGAGTAAGCCTTAAGCATTTTATTCAATTGATTAGTACTTTGTAAGGATGCCCCCCCCACCCCCCGCCCCCCCGTTTGTCATTTAAAACTCACATATCCTTGCTTTGCTTACCCTCATACTTCATGAGAAATGCAATTCTTCAAATTTGCTGTACAAGTAGCCCTTGACATAAAACAGTTCACTTAGTTACCCTTTGAAGTTACAACAGCACTGAAAAAAGTGACTCATGACCACTTTTCAGTTATGATGTCAGTTATCCCCAAGGTCACATGATCACAATTCAGAAGCTTGGCAACTGGCTCTTATTTATGATGGTTGCAGTATCTTAGAGTCGTGTGATCATCTGTTGTGACCTTCTGACAAAGTCAGTGGGGAAGCCATATTCACTTAACAACCATGTTACTAATTTAACACCTGCAGTGATTCACTTAACAACTGTGGTAAGAAAGGTCGTAAAATGGGACAAAACTCACTTCACAAATTTCTCATTTAGCAACATAAATTTTGAGCTCAACTGTGGTCTTAAGTTGAGGACTATCTGTACTAAATTTCTCACTTAGCAACATAAATTTTGAGTTCAACTGTGGTCTTAAGTTGTGGACTATCTGTACTTTTGAGGCAATGGTTTGCAAACTGTGCTACATACAACACGTTGCTTGAATTTACACACAAAGCAAAATTTGATTTGTTTTCATCTTAGCATATTTTTGGGCAGAGGTGTGCAAATCCAGCCAACTATGGTTTTATTCAATAAAATACAATAAAATAAACATGGATTAGTATGATCTGTGAACCTAACTATCACTACAATACTATTTCATCTTATTGGAACATGGTAAAACTTTACAGATGTAGTTCTTGTAAAGTTTCATTAAAAAAAAAAAGTAACAAAAAAAAAACCCACATGCCCCTAGCCTGCATTTCACCAATTTTTGTGATGAGGGCAGCAAGTAGAGCACTTTTGCCTCATAAGTATGGAATCTGCCTATAACAAAACATTGCAGTGTTTTGCAGTTTTAGCATTAGCTCATCCCTATGATTGTGAAATCAAATGCAGATCTCTAAGATGTTAGTGAACAGCAGCCAAACTGAAATTTATAGGAAAAATTAATGCTAACATTTATATAGCAGGAAATCTGTTGTGACATTGAAGGAATTGACTTTACATTCCACTGATGAACTTCTATATCCCTGTTTTTAATCAACTGCTATCTTTGTATTTCCCATACAATTCTTCCAATATTCAGGCATATCAATCAAATAACAATTACCGTAACAGAGAAAACAAGATTTATTGGCTGGTGTGGCTGGATAATTAAAAAACCACGATGCATTCATAAAACTGAAGACATAAAAGAAATGAAGCAGTGGGTTGTTGATTACATAGAACCATCCCAGGAGTGACAGTGCTCTGCATTGTTCATCTCATGTTTCGAAAAGGGTTATTCCTGGTGTCTCTTCAATGGTTTTTTTTTCCCTCCCAGGTGTGATTTTGTTACTGGTCATGTTGCAGTCCTGAATTTCCCCAAGAATACCGATGGGCAGCAGAACAGGCAGGTTTCACTTGGGCTCCATCTGATCTCTCCGTATAGGAGAAGAAGTAATTGTATAAACTGGAGGTCCCCAGCACTACAGCAAAAACTGTAATAATGGCTGCTACAATCCAGAGCACATTCCAGTGTTTATGCAGTTTGGGATACAGTATCTGTACATAATGGACAACAACTTCAAGTTTGCTGTAAAATGGGGGCAGGGAGGAGTGGGGGGAAGGAATAAATAAAAACAATAACATGAAATTTTTGGAAGCATTCCGAATCATAATGTTTCTACTACCTACAAAGCTAGCATCTCCTTTAAGAATCTGATTTAATACTTGACTTATTGAGCCCCGTGATGAATATAACAGCTAGGGTGGTCTGCATTATTGGCAGCAGTTATCTTTATCCATTTGGATTCTCTTGTTTGCTCAAATCTAAGGATTTATTTAATATACAAGACTCCTTTTAAAGTCTATATTAATGGCATTAGAAAGAAGAATGAAGTAGCAGTATGAACAGCCAATACAGAATCAGTGATGCAGTCAAAAGTTATTACATTTTCAAAGCTACCGAAGTTCTCAATGGCTGTAGTCATGTTATAATTAAAAAAAAACAGAGTACAGAATAACAGAGTTAAAAAAAAATATTTGGAGGTCTTCTAGTCCAATCCCTGTTGTAGCAGAAGACCCAAATCCAACATTCATTTTATTTAGCTAATTTATATAACCACCCATCTCAAAAAAACATCTACAGAAATCCACAGACAACCAGAAGCCTATCACAAAAATTACATAAACATCCCATCCTCCCAATGATTATATGGACTGAAAGTTTTCTCAGAATTTTTTTAGCAGTGTTTGATCCAGAATCATGCATTTCTTCTTCAGGAATGCCCCTTCTATCAAATCTTTTTCTAAGCATCCTATTTTGTTTTGTTGTTTTGTTTTTAAAATAACAGGTGAATGATCTGTAAAAGGAATTAGCCTGTCTTGTCATACAGAATTATTTCTGTATAGGTTTCTGCAACATTTATGCCAAACCTTCTGTTTTACAAATGCAAAAAAGGGTTGGCAAGTTTTGTTTTAGTTTTGTATTTTTTTAAAAAAGAGATAATAGAAAATAAACTATAGTACTTTGATCCTGATCATTCCACATAGGAATAGCTATTTAAACAGTAAAAAAATAGTCTCCTTTACCTAATGAATAAGCAACATCCTTACCTCTGTGGCTTGCTAATCGTATCATTTTCCATGGGCAAAAAATCCTTGAGTTTTTCATGAATTTTCTCTTCACTGTCTTTCAGCTCTTCACTTTCCTTGTTTTTTTTTAGGCCTTCCTGATAGCTGTAAGTATAGATTCATGATAAGATTAGAGCTGAGGAAACCTTTCTGAAAAAAATGGCTTGACTGATTGGGGAGGGGCAGTTCAGATCTTTTCTAAAAGGACTAAAAGGAGATAATTTGGAAATTTTCAGGGACAAGGAAACATTTTAATGAACATTTTAGACCTCCCTAATTTTATAAAAATAATATAACAGTAGTTAATATGTTACTAGTGAGATGAAAATTGAACGTAGCTTGTGAAATCAAAATTCACTTCAATTCTATTCTTTTGTGCCACCAAATCCATTAGCAAACTCAAAATTTTATTTACTTTTTTAAAAAAAGATTATGGAAGAGCAGAATCAATTTCTTAATTATGTGTCATTTCTCTTTTAGAACCCACAGTCCATATGAGGTCTGTAATAAAATCTAATCTGATTTTAGATCTGGGGCTGAAGAAAAGGTTTAAAATATATTGCATCTATTTAAATTTGAATTTTTCTCAATTACCGGAATAATATATAGCACATACTAGCATTAAAAAGTATTTTATGAAAATTTCCTACATGTAGACACCCACCCAGCTTTCATTATCATTTAGTCTGCAGCCACTTTAAACATGGAACCCAGATTCTTACTCCTACTTAAGAGCCACCACTAAAAACTCTAAAGTACATGTGGATGTACACGATTCTCTAGCTCAGAACATACTTTCATATAAAGGTATTAGATAGGGATACATTCTAGCCCTTCTGGTTTTTAATCTCTATGTCAATGATCTTGCAGGATTCCAATGTATCAGACACTCATATGCCAAAGATCCATGATAAATTTATTAATATTCTTTTATTATGTTGATTGTCAGATGACTATAATACCCACTACATTCTTAATTATACAATATACAAGACACATCAATAAACTGAAATCTAAAGTGTTTAGTAAAAAAAGGTGTGAAATATAACTGTTGTATAGAGAGTATTAAATAAGTGAATTCTTTCACTTATTTAGAAGTAATCTTTACCGACACAGGATTGTGGACAAATAATTTTAAAAGAAATTTGATGAGGGTAGAGACAAGCACCAAAAGAATGGTATAAATTATTTAACTACAATGATCTGGATAACTTGACCTCCAGATTGAAAATATTTAGCGCACAAATGGCAGGGAATGGTGGAACCTTACAAAAGTTACCTCATATGAACAAGCTCAGATCTATTTTTTTAAGAACCATATTGGGATCTCATAAGAACATGTCAGCCTGCACAGTCAGACCAGAAGTAAGTCTCCACTCCATACACAGCCAGTCAACAATAAAACTTTTTATCTTTTACCATTCAATGGACCCTGATAGGTTACCCAAATATGTTTAGCTGAACAAATAAGCCATGATTTAGACTACTTCCTCTGTAAACCAGGTTACCAAAGTATGGGTTTTCACTCAATATTTATTCTCAATTGACTTAAGCAAAGAAAATGTTGAAGCAGTCAGTCTTAGGCATCTGTGCCCAAAGAAACATGGGGTTATTGTCAAGAAAAAAAATCTTTAAACTGTTTGGCTAAGAACAAAACCACTTTCTACACCGAAAAATCAATGAGTCAGAAGGGCCTATTCTAAAACAAGTTCTGAGTTGTTGGATTCTAAGACTGAATATGAGTTCTTCCATTGTTTGCCATATGAGAAGTCATGTACAAGCAGAGTCCCAGCCATTGAAGACATTGGTCATGCTTTGTTTGATTATCAATTGTATGCCACATTTACAGTAAGCTTTGTTATTTAAAAATTCTACTCGACAAACCAGCCCACTGGGACCTGAATTGCAGATTGTCCTAGACATAACATGTACAGTACATTGTTAGCTGAACTACTAAGTTTATAGACAAGGCAATTCAGCTAATAATCCATTTTATTAAATAGATTGGTATATTATTCACAGGTAATGTATTTATCTGAGCATTGATTTTTGTATTTAGCAAAAAAAGTATTTTATTCTTATATTTTCTTTTCCCCACCTTGGAATTACCTTGTATTTTACCTTGTATTTTCTTTTCCCCATTTTACCTTGGAAATAGACCTTGTATTTTACTTTTCTTTTCTTTGATATGATTGTAAGATGAATCAATCAATAAATTATCTAATTATCATTTGGTTTGCCTTGGTAAATACAAAATAACAACAGAGGGTAAACCAGATGAAGCACAGATGTACTTAAATATTTACGTATCATGAGAAATGGACATATAAGAAAGCAAAAGTACAGGCCTTTGTTCACATGCAGTAATGGTAAAATGAAGGAAAAAGATCTTGAAACCATTCCCTTACTAGGCCATCCCATTTCTTAAATCTTCCATGGGATGCAAAATGAATTATACTGGCAATTTAGTGGCAACAGCTATATAGACTTCTTTCTCCCACTCTGTCACTGATATTGTAAACCAATTACCTTATTTCTTAGTTCAGCCACAGCCTACAATCATTTTGACTCTTCAAAGTGAGAGTCAGTTTCAGACTGGTTTAAATATTTTACCTTTGTATTTTATTAATCTCAGTAACCATCTTACTTTAGAAATAACTCCTTAGCACAATAAATATGAGCTAACTTTGCACAATGACTCATGTATGTTTAGTCATACTTTAGTACAGTACTTGGTTTTTGTAACTTGATTGCTATTACCATGGACATTATATATATTATATCCTTTTAAGAGCGAGGCATAATTGCTATGGCAACAAGTACTGATGATAAACAAATGGCAATCATTTCAGTAAAGTGCATTCTCTTTGTCTATTCTTGGAGAAAGTTGCTGTTACATCACAAAATTGTTCAGTTTCAAACCAAGGTAATTAGTATTTTCTCCTTGTATTTATGGTAAAATGTGTAGGTGGTGATGAATGACCATAGCAACTAAAATGTTTGGGCCCAGGGTTCTCCAAAAGAAAAATGGCACTTTGATAATTAACTTCCACTGAACAAGAGTCCATGCAAATTAAATTTTTAGCTCTGATTATGTGAATGGCAACTGCTTCCCTCTGAAAATAGCATCTTTGTGGTAAGGAGAAAGAAGACAGTGGAGATATTTCTGCAAAACCTTATTTTGTACGATGTAATGAAATCAAGAAGATCCATTTACATTTGTAGCATACAGTTAACAAAAAGAGTCCACAATGTCCAGTCCTACTTCAACAAGGACATAAGTTCTCACCCTTTGTTATAAGCTTCCTCTTCTATTTTGGCTTTTGCCTGTGGGCTGATCTCTTCCAAGCCACTTTCTGTTGATGCTAAAGGAGGTGGTTCACAATCCGGGTCGCTGTTTGGTTTTCCACTAAGAGATTTAAAAGGAAAACGATCATTATTATGTTTATATTATGCATCATATTTAGGCTACATATTAGAGCATAAGGTATCCTTTCCTTCCTTCCTTCCTTCCTTCCTTCCCTTAACCATATTTGGTGCTAAAAGCCTAAGACTACCATATCTGGATGGTTACCAGATGGCAGCAAAAAACCAGAATTTTCTATAGCTATTTGCTGCAGTTTTGCAGCCAGATATAGTACTGCTAGGAAAGGCTAATTTCTTAAGCCATTCACATAACATTACAAAAACACCACCTAAATAAATCAAAATTGAAAAAAAATATGTATTTTAAAGTTTTGATTAGACAGCATAACTCAGCAAACATTACATGCATTGTACTGTTTGAGCAAAATTAGAGAAGATGTCACCATATAGATCAGGACTTCAACTGGATAGTTGGGGACAATTTTAACCCATTTCTCAAAATTGTCCAAGTAACACTCCCCCCCCCCCCAATCATGTATACTTTATGCTTTTCTCCCAGGACAAGTAACTCTTACAAGCTCTTATTTAAAAAGATTAAAAAAAAACCCACAGGAATACAATCTAGTTTGATTTATTTATTATCTTGTCTGATTTATTTATGATTGTACCAAATATCTCATATCACAGCTTCACAGACCCTCTGTCTACTGGAAGCATCTTTATGCATGTTCTTTACATTTAAGAGTTTAAACCAGGGGTGGAATCTGACTGGTTTTGCTACAGTTCAGTATGGGTGCATGTGCGTCAAATGCGCCGCAGCGCGGCTCTTTAAACCTCTTTTAGAGGCACCAGCAGGGATCATCAGGAAGATTCCATAGATGCGACAAACAGCTGATTCAAGTAGGTAAGGAAAAAAAACGAAGCTTGTATAAGGAAGGATATGGGCAGGGGCAGGTGGGCAGGGCCAATTTCAAATCGCCACCACTGCTTCAGGCCATGAGGTGTGATCCGGCTGAATTTCACCACTGGTTTAAACATTATTTAGGCAAAAAATTCCCTCTGTAATCCTCTGTTGGTTTCTCCTCCTCCATCAGATGGCAGCCAGTTCTGAGAAGATACCTATTTTATATTATTCATCTCACCTGGCCTGCTGTGCTTTGTACCAACATATCCCCCTTCAAATAATAACTAACACTATTGACATGCCTCAATACCCCAAATTACTGTATACCAAGCTGATTGTTGCTTGAAGAAAAGGAAAGAGAGACTGGGTTTCTTCAGGACATTCTGCCACCATAAAACAAACAGAGAATCTTAAAATGTCTTTCTGTTATCCTCTGGCTCTTTCATTGCCTGAAGACAGTTGAATCACACCATTGCAGGAATGCATAAAGTATGATATGGGGACCGCAGATTTCAGAAGATGGCCAGTGAAACCCATTCATCATCCTTCCCACTCACCGGCATTTCATCCATTTTTGGAATAAACTACTCTTGATATGACAAATAAAGCCTTGTCAGAATTTGCCTATTCTTGTTTTATTGCAGGAAAGAGTGTTGAATTGTCAGGGCAGTTAGAATAGAGGTTTTTAGCAGAATACAAGTTGTAAACCAGCCTATCAAATTACACAGAAGTCTGACAAATAGTCCTAGTATCTGTACGTTTGAGTTACAGTATTTTATATCCAGTTGATTCAGACCTGAATTCTTATTGTTTCCTTAAAAATAAAGGCAAAGGTTTCCACTGTACAGTTGTGTCCAACTCTAGAGGGCTTATCTCCATTTCTTAGCTAAGGGGACCAGCATTGTCCAGGTGGTCATGAAGCCAGTATGACTATACACTGAAGCACACGGAGCACTGTTACTTTCCCACCAAAGTAGTACCTATTTATCTACTTGCATTCGCAAGCTTTTGAACTGCTAGGTGGGCAGGAGCTGGGGCAAGAACAGGAGCTTACCCTGTTGCCCAGCTTTTGGGTCTCAGTGCCTTTAACTACTGCCCCCTTATTGTTTCCTTAAAATCCTCAAATTTGCCCTCTCTAATCATCTTTCTTTGATAGATAGTTGCTCATTGTTTGTTCAGATTTAAATCACTTCCTGTCGTCCTTATTTTTGGACCTAGACCAGACATGGGCAAACTACGGCTCGCGGCCCACATCCGGCCCGTTGGGCTTTTTAATCCGGACCGCCGAACTACTTACTAGCAGGAACCAGCCCAATGAAAAACTAAGCATTATGTGCTCTGAAGTAAATTATTAACTCAGATGGTAAAAT
>JAEANM010020947.1:0-11978 GCA_017656035.1 Myanophis thanlyinensis
TCACAGCCAATAAAACAACATCAACACAACACAACACAAGTTAAGAACAATTAAAATAATTAAACAACGGCCGCTTATTAATGAATAAGATCCTTGCAATTGCATTACTAAGTCATTCTTTTTTAAGCAAATTACTTTGTAAAGAACAAGACAGTTTGCATGAGAAGAATATAGTAATTACAAGTAGTCCTTGACTTACAACAGTTTGTTTAATGCAGTTCAAAGTTAATGACGACTTCAGTAAAAGTGACTTGTGACTGTCGCAAGATCCCCGGGGTCTTGGGTGCAATTTTGGGTGCTTGGCAGTTGGCTCACATATGCTACCAGCTGCAACCTTTTTCAGTCATAGTTTGTCATCTTTTCGGCTGATTTCTGGCAAAAGACACTCCTTGAGGAAATGGAATACACTTAACAACAACTGCAGTAAAAATTGTCATAAAATTGGATCTGACTTGCCTTACAATCGTAATGTCTTACAATGGAAATTCCAGTCCCACTTGCAGTCATATGTTGAGGACTGCCCGTAGCTGTGTTCAGGCGAAGATTTGAGCCATGTTATAAATCAGATTATTTGTAGACTCTTGAAAGCCTGACTCCGGTATTTGTTAGTGCAATTAATACAGATAATTTTCATTGTCTTCTTTATGGCCCACTGGAATGAAGCAAATACTTCCTAGAGGCTTTCTTATTTGTGCCCTATGTTGTTGCTGAATCAAGACCTACCCCCCTATCATGGGGGTAGGGGGCGGGGAATGGTATGATACTACTGCCTTCCTTTTTCTTTCCCGTCAACTAATTCTCCTTTCTCCATGTTCCCAGCTGAGTTTTCTCTCCCCATTGAGTATAGCTTCCTAGTTGTCAGTTCTGATTTTTCAGAGGCTTTTGTGCTGAGGGGTGGGGGAAGGGCTTTATCCATTTCTGTGTCTCTTTACTCTTCCTCCTTGTTTCTGTTGATAAAGCTGGTAGATAAAGCAGATGTGTTTCTGTACCCCATCCCCCATTTGTTGGCTTCTTTCTTAATACCCCATCCCATTACGCAATGGACTTCCAGCATCCTGGGGTCTGACATGGATAATGATTTTTGGAATTCTACGCTGAATGTTTGTGGAAGGAATTCATTTTTAATGTTAAATAGAAATTTTTAATTTTAATTTTTTAAAAAAAAGTGCATTCTTCTGTTATGCTGAAACCTGTTCATGCTGAATTAGGGAACATTTCCTCCTGGATATACATTATTCTTCTAATTATTTTGGATTCTAGTATTCTTAATGCTGTATATTACCCAGCAACCTTCCAAATTTCATAAATTTGGGTGAGACGGGTAACATATAAATTTATTCAATCAATCAGTCAACAATCAAGCAATATGTGCACATATACCTTGTGATATCAAGAGTAGATGAAAAATACTCAGAAATGTATCGCTCAAAATTGCTCAGATATGTAGTTCCCTAATTATTTGATAATATCTAGTGTAAGCTAACCTGCAGTTTCAGCAGGCTTTGCCTTCTCACACATTTTCAAGTGTAATCTCACACTTTCAAAAGACCTAGAAGCTGAATTTTGCACTCAATACCACTGCCTGCATTGTTCCTACACTTTTCTAGAATATTTACGGCATATGACCATGTCTCTTGTAGGGCAAACCCCCCTCCCCCCACTCTGTCTGCTGATGTTTCTGTATGTATAGTGCATTCAAAAAGTATTCAGACCCTCTTCACTTTGGTAAATTTTGTTACGCTGCAGCCTGATTCTACAGTTGTTGAAATTCATTTTTTCTCATTAATTTACACTCAGTAGTCCATAATGACATAGTGAAAACAGAACTCTAGAAATGAATGTAAGTGTATTAAAAAGAAAAAACTGAAATATTACATTGGCATAAGTATCCAGACCCTTTGCAACAACACTTGAAATTTAGCTCCGGTGCCTCCCATTTTTCTTGATCGTTGCTGACATGTTTCTATTCCTTGATTGGAGTTGATCTGTGGTAAATTAAATTGATTGGAGATGATTTGGAAAGACACACACCTCTCTATAGAAGGCCTCACAGCTGGCAATGCATATTGTAGCAGAACAAAAGCCACGAGGTCAAAGAAACTGCCTGCAGAGCTCAGAGACAGGATTATTGCAGGCACAGTTCTGGGGAAGTTACAATAAAATTTCTACTGCACTGAGGGTTCCTAAGAGCACAGTGGCCTCCATAATTCTCAAATGGAAGAAGTTTGGCACAACTAGGGCTCTTCCAAGAGCTGGTTACCCTGTCAAACTGAGCATTCGAGGGAGAAGGGCCCTTAGTAAGAGAGATGATCAAGAACCCAATGGTCACTCTGACTGAACTCCAGAGATCCTGTGTGGAGATGGGGCAGCGTTTCAGAAAGACAACCATCACTGCAGCCCTCCACAGCTCTGGGCTTTATGGCAGAGTGGCTAGACAGAAGCCTTTCCTCGGTGCAAAACACATGAAAAGCCTGCTGCTTGGAGTTTGCAAAAAAGCACCTGAAGGACTATCAGACTCTGAGGAACAAGATTCTCTGATCTGATGAAACCAAGATTGAACTGTTTGGCCTGAATTCTAAATGTTATGTCTGGATGTAACCAGGCACCACTCATCACCTGCCCAGTATCATTTCAACAATGAAATGTGGTGGCAGCATCATGCTGTGGGGCTGTTTTTCAGCAGCAGGAACTGGGAGACTGGTCAGGGTTGAAGGAAAACTAAATGGAGCAAAATACAGGGATATCCGCAATGAAAATCTGTTGCACGCTGCTTGGGACTTAGACTTTGCTGAATGTTCACTTTCCAAGATGACAGTGATCCTAGGCACACAGCCAAGACAACACTGGAGTGGCTTTTGGGACAACTTTGTGACTGTCCAAGAATGGCCCAGCCAGTGCCCTGGCCTGAAACCTATTGAACATCTCTGGAGGGATCCGAAAACAGTGTTCCAGTGACAGTTGCTATCCAACTTGACTGAGCTTGAGGGGATTTGCAAGGAAGAAAGGCAGAAAATCCCCCAATCCAGTGTGCAAAGCAAGTTGCGTCATACCCAAAAAAGATTTGAGGCTATAATGGCTGCCAAAGGTGCTTCAACAAAGTGCTGAGTGAAGGGTCTGAATACTTAAACCCAATGTGATATTTTAGTTTTTTCTTTTTAAAAAATGTACAGACATTTCTAACATTTTGCTTTTACTTTGTCATAATGGGGTACTAAATATAGATTAATGAGAGAAAAATGAATTTCAGCAACTAGAATCAGGCTGCAGCACAATAAAATTGACAAAAGTGAAGGGGATCTGGATACTTTCTGAATGCACTATATATTGTAGAGGTCATACTTTGCAAGTGAAAAAAGGAAGTGTGGGTGTATATTTTACACACACAGGCACTATTTATATCTCTATCTGCCTCTCTATCATCTCTCTATCATCTTCTTTCTAATCTCCCTCCCTCCCTCCCTGCCTACCTATCTACCTCCTGTTTTCTGTTAATTGTTATGCTAGCTCTCCAGATTAATTGTTTACAAGCCTATGCCAATGTAAAGATACATGAAATTACTGTGAGCTCCATTTAGCACTGTGCCACTGCATACAACTTGGATTACATTCTCTTGTGTTCATCAGCCAGTAGAATCGTCAAAGAGAACATGACAAGCTACAGGACTCTTAATGCCTTTCTCTGCATTTCTTTGCATGCCCCCCAAAATGGAAGATTTTTGAACTGGTTAAAGTACATTTTCTTACATATGATAACTGAGTATATGCAGGGCATCTGAATACAAAATATTAATTTTTATATTAATATGTTCATGACAATGACAAGCTATGAGCATGACATGAAAAGGGCACAGACATTATTTTCCTTTTCCAATTTATAGGAATGATTGTTCAGTAAGAATGGGCTTCCTTTTTGCATAGGTTTTGAAGCCACGGTTTCTCTTTATGAAGGTCTAGGCTACTCGTCATGATACTTTATTATACATTCATGCTTCCAATTGTTGGAAGAAATGTCCATCTAAGTTCAATTCCAAGTGGGGAGAAAGACACTGGAAACATGGAGACTGATTGGAAAGCTGCTTTAATGGTGAACAGGACCCCTTGGATTTGAAGTCCTGGGTAGCTGATCACATGGAAAGGAGAGTGAGAGGTATTTATACCCTCTTGGGCTTTGAACTTGAGCTTCCTGTTCCAGTGGCAGGGACATGTATTCTATTGGCTGTCAGACTCCCAGGGGGCTATACAGGGGTCATAGCTGAGGTTGTCTGATCCAGGCTTGGTTGAATCTTGCTGAGTGATGATGCAATGAAGGGCGATTCCTATTGTGGCTGAATGGCTTTGTCCTGAAGGATAATCCCATCATCCTGGAACTGAGGTCTTTTGTTTTGTAAATAGATTGGGCCAACCTTTTTTCTTATAGATAACCTGGCACCAAAATATCTGCTGGGGGGCAGGGAGCTGGGGCTGAGTTTCTGTTTCCTTTAAGATTTTTATTTCTCTTTTAGGGGAAATATTCTGCCTTTTTAATATTTCTTTAAATATTCCGTTCTAGGAGAGGGATGGATGCTAACTTTCTACACTAGAATAATTGAGAAGCAGTATTCAGCAGTCAGCATTGTTATGTAATTTAATAACTACATATGCAATTTTGCTCCAATTTGTGGCTTTTGGATGGCTTGATTGCAGTAGTGCGATCTTCATGCAAGTTGTGCATCTTTGCATCAAATCCAACTTGATTCTGCTTTTGGTTTTACCTTTGTATTTGTTTTTATAGATGTTATAGATGCTATTAAGTTAACTACTAGCCTGTACAGGCTTGTGGTTTCTTACCTGACGCTAGTACACAGGTGTCCTCAACTTATAACAGTTCATTTGTGACCGTTTAAAGTTACAACAGCACTGAAAAAAGTGACATGACCATTTTTCACACTTATGATTGTTGCAGCATTCCCATGGTCAAGTGATCAAAATTCAGATGCTTAGCAACTGGTTCATAGTTATGACAGTTGCAGTGTCCCAGGATCATGTGATCACATTTTGCAACTTTTGGACAAGCAAATACAATGGGGAAGCCAGATTTACTTAACAACCACTTACTAACTTAACAACTACAGTGATTCACTTAACAACTCTGGCAAGAAAAGTCCTAAAATGGGGCAACTCACTTAACAAATGTTTCACTTGGCAACATAAATTCCATGGGCTCAATTGTGGTAGTAAGGACTACCTGTATAGCAAATTCGGAGGGGTAGGGCTATAAATAGAAAACAACATGCAGAAATGTGTTAGTATTCATTAAAATTTATGTTTCCTAAGAAAGTTAGCTTATTGATAATTTATGAGAAACAGTCTTGGCATGAGATTAAGAGGAGCTGTAGTCCAACCTTTTTCTAACCTTACAGTGGATATAAAAAGTTTATACAATACTTTTAAAATGCAGTTTAAAAAAAAATCAGACCAAGATAAATCACTTCAGAATTTTTTGCACATTTAATATAACATATAAGCTGTAGAATTCAATTGAAAAAACAAACTAAAATTGTTTAGGGGAAAGAATATCAATAAAAAACATGCAATGTTGGTTAAGTTGTGCACACTGTTTTATAAGTAGGGAAGTGGCTGTGTTTAGAATTAACCAATCACATTCAAACTGATGTTAAATAGTAGTAGCACACAATTAATGTGACACTGATCAAGCCCATATGAAGTTCATCTGTTTTAGTAGGATTTTTTTGATATTTACTCAGTTGACTCTTACAGCAAAAGCCATGGTCTGCAAAGAGCTAACAAAGAATGAAAGGCATCTCATTGTTGGAAGGTATCAGTCAGGAAAATTTCCAAGGCATTGGATATACCAGGGAGTACAGTGAAGATAGTCATCAATAAGTGGAGAAAATAAGGCACAACAGTGACATTACCAAGAACTAGATATCCCTCCAAAATTGATAAAAAAGAAAAAGAAAACTGGTCCAAGAGGCCTACAACAATATAGTGGGGGTAGTATTATGCTTTGGAGCTTCTTTTCTTCAACTGGAACTGGTATTAGGTGACTTAGGCAATTCCATGTTTAAAGAGGAACTGTTTTGTATATATAGAGGATTTTGTGTTGGAAAAATTAATTAAAAATGAATTGCCTGTTGACCTGGATGGAATAGAATAGATCATAGATCATGTGGTTAATTTGTGAACAGATATGTGTTAGTTACATAAAACTAAAGACACTACTGATTTATTAAGTAGTAGTTGCATTGGTAGTATTGTTGCTTTACAATAAGAAGAATTCTTGTTGACAAGAATTCTTTGAACCAGTGGTGAAATTCATCCGGATCACACCACATGCCTCGGTAGTAGAAATTTGAAACTGGCCCCGCCCACTTGCCCCTGCCCTTATCCTTCCTTATATGAGCGTCATTTTTTTTTACCTGAATTAGCTGTTTGGAGTGTCTACGGACCTTCCTAATGATCCCCGCTGCCTCTGGTGTCTCTAAAAGCACTTTAAAGAACCGCGCTGCAGTGCGTTTGATGCGCATTTATTTCTTCATTTTGGAAGCAGATGAAATTATCTTAAAACGTCATGGATTTTGACTTAAAGGAAAGATTCCTAGATGTGTGTTGCAGTAAATGAAGGACAAAAGGCATTTTGAGAGCTTTATTTGTTGTTATGATGAGAAAAGGTAAGGCAGCCAGTTAAGTCTGTCATTTTAGCTTGGTTGATTGCAGGAAATTGAGGGCTTTTTTTTTTTTGCAAATAAATTGCTCACCATCTACAAGAAAAAAAAATGCTCTCAAAGTTTTGTCACTCTCAGAGACAGAGACTTTCTTCCCAGGACTCACTTCTGCATTGTCACACTCATACCGCAGAGTAATATCACAAAACTCCCCACCAGTGAAGGGTTGTCTAAAGAATAAGGATGAATATAAGGATGAGCAGGCACTGCCCTGGGATACCAAAGCTTAGGAGGCACCAATGCCAGCCAGCCTGACAAATCATTCTAAATATACAGATCTTCCCATTGGTGGAAAGTGGTGCTATCAATGTCAGCTAAATACTGTATGTCGTTGATGCAGCACTGCCTTCCAGCAACCCTACTGTCCAGATTACTTACTCTTTTGCTAATGCCAGTCCCCAGTTTGGCTTCTTTCTGTGGTGCAGAGGTTTACCTCCTTACAGAGTGGAAACGTGAGCCAACTGCAGCATTTACTCCTTCAAATATGGAGTACAAAGCATGCTTAACTCTCCTGAGATGGGGATCAAGACTTGTTCAGGAAAATACTTTTTTGACAAGCAACTACAAGGAGGCTCAAGAAGAAGTGAAAAAGAGAAAGCATTTGCATATAAACATAAATACTAGTTGGGACAAAAGGGTTAGAAATGGAAGATTAAATCTAACCAGTGGGAAGAAAATAAATAGTCTCACACACCTTTTGCATGACTGGTTTAACATCTCTATATACAACAGGAGGTAGGAAACTGACTCAGTATGGCCAGGCTAAAGACCAGGAGTAATTCACAAGTTACAGGACCAGCATACAGTCTCAGACAGATGGAGAGAGGATTCTCTTCCAGTTCGCATAAATTAATATCTTGGGTTTTTGCATAGTGAAATAGTCTTTACCTTCCAATTTAATGGATCTTTTGCCATGTGCTACTTGATCTTAGAAACTGGACAGTTCTTGGCTGCTGACATAATTGCAATCTTTGCCTTAAAAAGTCTGGCTCTCAGGTGCTCCCCACCTCATTTACTCCTTCATGTAGACTGATAGTGATGTTTATACCACCTTCGTACCATCACATAAGCAGAGAATAGAGGGATGCCCTACTTTCATCCTAATTCTTCTCCTACTCAGAACCCCATTCCTGAGGCAGCTGATGGGAGACAATACATAGTACTGTACAAATCAAGATTTCAGTCTGTCTCTCTCATGAAGCAACTAAGGGATAATCCCAGTAGCTTCATGGAAAGCACAGTGTGGTATTTTGAATAGAGTGGTTGCTTACCTTGTAGGATATAAGGGGATCCTAGACCAATGAATTGCCAAAGATGATGATGAATCTATGAACTGTTGGTGACAAAAAAGATGTGCGATGGATTCCTTGTCTGTGGAAATGTAGCTATAAGTTTCTGCTACCAGCAGCAGAATTATGGCCTGAATATTGAGAAAAGATTGCAAAGAAAAGCGGAAATTCTGTGACCTGATAGCTCAAGCAGTCCTCATGTCTCATTCTCACCATTCACTGGAAGTAGAGAAGATTGCCTTGATTGGGGTTGTTATGAAAGAGTGTGGGTGCTATGGTAAAAGGGCTCATTAACATTGTCTGGTCTTTACCAGAAGTTAGTTCATCTACCTGCTCTATGTGGTCTGCAAAACACAGTATAAAAGACCCAGAACAGTGGAGACTGGATGATATAGAAAGCTGTAAAAGCCATTTGTATTAGGTTTACTACCTAATTGTGCCATTCTCAAATAAGTGGGAGGTGGAAACTGCAGAATCCAAGATGTGGTGGACTGCCCATCCATTCAGAGGAAATTTGGCAGCATTTCTACAGCATGTTTTCCCTAGCAGGAACTGAACATATAGTTTGTTGGCTCAGCTTGGCTTTGAAAGTCTAGGGAGATACCAGTAGAAACTTCCCTTAGGAATCAATTTTGCTAATTTCTGGATTTGTTCTCAGCTTCTCCTTATATGTGTGCTTGCTGTGTCCAGATACCTCTTGACTCCTGAAGGTAGCCAGGTCTTGGGTACCTGTTTCTATAAGTCTCAAGGTATTATTAAATACGGTGCCTATTTACTGTTTGTAGTTTCTTATGAAAGTTCTTAAAATAGCTGTCTGCGAAGAAGCATTCGCGTTGTGTATAATTTCTCTCTCTCTCTCATTATTAGAACTGTTTGTGAGCTTTGATGTTCCATAACATGCAGACAGACTCCTCTTACCTAACTGGTAAACTGTGGAATTTATGGATGCCAGAAGAGCATCTACAATACTGCTGTAAGGTGTCTGCTATTTCCTTTATCTCTTAAATTTGCAGATAGAAAATGCAAGATTATTTCTGTAATGGATCAAAATTTTATTATATTTCTTTACCCTCCTTCTGGAAATAATATATATCAGGACGTATCTCTTTCTTGTATAAAAGAAAATAATAGTAGAGAATCCCTAACTATATCCAGAGAACATTTTTTCTATTACTAAGAAATATATCCCAATCCCTCTGTAATATAAATCCCTTTGTATAAACTACAATTGGAAAATTAAGGGTCCCCCAAATCAAAGAGGGAACTGTTTGCATGCAATTATTTACTGATTCTCTTTTTCTTTCCAGCTGTAATCTGTTGCTTCCTTGTGAATTCTGACACCATTTTTAAAAAGTCTGTCAATATTGCCTCTAAAAAGATGTCGTCTTAAGACTCTTACATCATGTTTTTGAAGATCCTAATTATAGAGGGCTTGTGAGAAGATAACTGGGTTTGCATACTGATGTAGAGTGGAAATGTTTGATTTGTATTTAGTATATATTTGTTAACAGACTTTGAAGTGTTTCCTACCTGGGGTATTTCATTATTTAACCTTCCAGTGAATAACATTGCTGAAAAGTGTATGAATATATTATTGTTTTCTGGCCAAATAGATATTACATAGATGTGAAGTTGAGAGGAATAGAATTATTGCAGAAGCACAGAGTAGTTTTTGCAGATGTACAGGAAGTCCTCAACTTACAACCACAATTGAGCTCAAAATTTCTGTTGCTAAGTGAGACATTTGTTAAGTGATTTTTTCCCCATTTATTTCCTTTCTTGCCACAGTTGTTAAGTGAATCACTGCAGTTGTTGTTAAGTTAGTGACACGGTTGTTAAGTGAATCTGGCTTCCCCATTGACTTTGCTTGTCAGAAAGTCACAAAAGCTGACTACATAACCCTGAAACATTACAACTGGTATTAAAAATACTGAGTGGTTCATTTACTAAATCATGGAGGATTCAGTATCTACTTAGTGTGACCACAAAAGAAGATTACTCTCAGTCTAAAAGCAAGATTACAAATGCATCCTTTGCTTTTGAAACTAGATAACTTCTTTGACAGACAAGCTAGCTGAATGGGACACTATGTTGCGATGGTCCTCCTTTCAGCTTTTCCTAAAACCATTCAGCAGTTCCTTTATCCAACCTTCATCTGAGTGGATGCTGAGTGGCACAAACCTTGTGAAAATAATAAAACAAAGCAAGGAAAATAATTGCAGCTATTATAGTAATAATAAATCAATAGGTGAAGAAAAAAAACAAATCTGGTCTTAATATCTGACTGCTTGTGCAACGAACCACAATACAATCTATATATATAAAAGCCAAATACCACTCACTCATCACAAAATTTCCAGAACTGTAAAGCCTACAAATTTGAAATTTGACACATATATTCTTCTTGGCTTCTAGGTGCTCACTAAGAAAGGATTTTTTGATATGACCATCAGATCATTAGTATTTCTTATACAGTGTAATTAACACACTCTGATGCTAAGGAGTTAGACATTCTACTCCTCCTCCCCATCTGAAAAGAACTCTGTTCCAACTGTCAATTGCCTCACATTCCATTACCTCAGTTCAAACTGGCAAAGGTTCCACTCCTTCACTCAGGAGCAGTCTGGGGCTCGTTACAGTACTAAATGTCGCTACCTCACCAAAATGTCTACACCTTCCACCTATGGAACTGCTTCTGAACTCAAGGCAGCGAGAGAGATAGTCCCTTAAGAGTTTCAATCACCGACAACCACTGAGCCAAGTGGCCCAGCCCCAAATCACTTCTTACACTAACTTCCTCAGTTCAGAGGAATCTGTTCCTTCTACTATAACACCAGTTAAAGGGAAAAGAGGGGAAAAATACAAGGAAAAAATACAAGAAAAAAGAGACTTCAGACTTCCACTGAAGGTGCTTAGGAACTTCTATTCCTGCACAGTAGAGAGCATCTTGACGGGCAACATAACAACCTGGTTTGGAAATAGCACCATGCAAGACAGACAAACACTATACAGGGTGGTACACTCAGCTGAGCGCATTATCCGCCCAAAACTCCCCGAGCTACACTCCATCTACAACAAACGTTGCCAGACTAAAGCTAAAAAGATAGTTAAAGACCCCAGTCACCCCAACAATAGTCTGTTTACCACGATGAGGTCGGGAAAACATTTTCGACCCCAGATGAAGTGGACAGGTTGCTGGGTGGCCTTAATGCCACCACATGTTCGTTAGATCCATGCCCCTCCTGGTTGGTATTGGCCACCCAGGAGGCGACGCGAGGTTGGTTCCAGGGGATTATTAATGCTTCTTTGAGAGAGGGGTTCTTGCCTGCTGCCTTGAAAGAGGCAGTGGTGAGACCCCTCCTAAACCTTGTTGTCCAATTATCGGCTGGTCTCCAACCTTCGCTTCTTGGCGAAGGCTGTTGAGACGGTGGTGGCACGACAGCTTCCTCAGCTCCTGGATGAAGCACTATATCTGGAACCTCTCCAATCGGGTTTCAGGCCAGGTTTCAGCATGGAGACGGCTTTGGTCGCATTGGTTGATGATCTCTGGAAGGCACGGGACAGGGGTTATTCCTCTGTCCTGGTCCTATTAGATCTCTCGGCGGCTTTTGATACTGTCGACCACAGTATCCTATTGCAGCGGTTGTGGGGGTTAGGAGTGGGAGGCACCATGTTACGGTGGTTCTCCTCCTTCCTCTCCGGCCACTCGCAATTCGTGTTGACGGGGGGCAGAGATCGTCCTCAAGGCCCCTAATATGTGGGGTGCCTCAGGGGTTGGTTCTCTCGCCCCTGCTGTTCAACATTTATGTGAAGCTGCTGGGCGAGATCATCCATGGCTTTGGGGTGAGTTTTCATCAGTACGCTGATGACACTCAGCTGTACATTCCCACCCCAGGCCACCCCAACGAAGCCGTCGAAGTGATGGGCCGTTGCCTGGAGGCCATGCGGAGTTGGATGGGTCAAA
>JAEANM010020948.1:0-11978 GCA_017656035.1 Myanophis thanlyinensis
CTTCCTTCCTTCTTTCCTCTCTCTCTCTCCCTATCATCTATCCAGTTATATTTATATGCTGTATATCTCAAGGTTGACTCTAGACTCCAAATACATAGATGGAACTTCTTTGCTTTTATTGTTAAATATTACCAACATCTTAGCAATGGTCTCTAACTCCTCTAATTTTTATCAGTTTCATCTTTCCCCTTTTATCTATTTCTGAAAGTAATTTTGCTTACCTCCCATTTGCCTTGATGCTTTCTTTTTTTCAAATGAATATTCCAATGCTCAGAATTCACATCTGCACAATGCGGAATTGTTAAGGCAAATGGAGTAGAGACCATCACTTCTATAGGACCACAAGTCACTTCTGGACCTAGGAGGATTTCACTGCCTTCCAGCGGAAGGCTTCACATTGGATACATAAGAAATGTTGAAAAGGAAAGAAACACAACATCAAATTATTTTCCCTTAAAAAAGTGATAACACACACTCAATGTTTATTTTCATGTCTATGTTGCATTTCTCAGTTGTACTTTACTGTACTTTAATGCTTTTAAAATATATATAACAAAATTTCAGGGCTGTAACCATGAGTGGCACACAAACAAAACAGAGACAAACAATAAGAGTTAGGTAAGTAAAGAAAATGGTATATCCTGTATGTTGGATAAAATTCATCCTATATACCATCCTTTTACAATCAGATATTTTCCAAATGCACTTTCAGAATTCCTTAGCCAGAGTTGCTGTAGTGGATTTTGTAACCATAGTCTACATTTGGTAAGGCTGATATGAGCTGACTCATACATAACATATGTGTACAATCCAGAGTTACATAAGGTGTTACCAGATTCCAGAACTGAGATTCTGATAAGTTCAAGAAACAATATGAATACTGTAGATCTTACAACTAACTGAGATGTCTCCTTCACCCCTACATTTACGGAAACAATACCATCACAGACCCCCAACAATTGCTTATGCAAGATAAGAGGTAACTTCACATGGATTTCTGTTTCATATAATGCAGGGGTGTCAAACTTGATTTCATTGAAGGCCATATCAGGGTTGTGTTTGACCTCAGAGGGGTGGGGCATGCCCAGGGGGTATGGTCATCATAGGCATGGCTGAGGTGGGTGTGGTTATGGTAAGCATGACACGGGACTCATGTCAGCAGGGGGAGGGGCATCTGTGGTAGAACTTCCCTGAGACCCTCTCTCACGACCAAAAGAGATATACGTGTGAATTTTGATATTTTCTCTTAGTATACAGGTATTATGGTAGATCTTTTAGTCTTGACACAAATGTAAGATGGAATGTTGGGGAGTTGAATTTAGATAGTAGCTAACTTGGACACTTTTATCTTTTTGCATTCCTTCACACCAAAAGGACATTGCTGCTCACACCTGAGTGGTGGCATGGGAAGATGAAGTATGGATGCCCCCCGGAGTGGATTGGCACAGAGGGTTGAAGGAACTTCCACTTTAGGTGGGTGGAGAAAATGCAGGCTTTTCAGATTCATGTTTACTCCAGACGTGCCAATACAATGTCTTCAATAAAATCTCATTCTAAGGACTTCCATTTCTTTGGAGTTTTGATTAAATTGCGGATGCTGTGTGGAATCCTGACATCCTCTCTCCCTCTCATTATACAGGAAATATTCAAGTTACAAATGTAATAGAGCCTGCCAATTACATTCGTAACTGGAAGATTTGTTTGATTGAATCCCATTAACTGAATGTGATCCCTCCCTGCTTTCCCCAATGCACTTGTTAATCAAATGCACAGGTCATTAAATGCACATGGGGTATCTCAGTGTGGAGAAGAGCATGTAGGGCCTAGTGCTGGAGCAGGCCACCCAAGGGCTCCCCCAATCCACTGAGATACCTTATGCTCCCCTGGGTGGGGTCCCTGCCATTGCTTCCCCCACCCCATCCTGCCCCCCTGGGTCTCCAGGGACTGGGCCTGCTTTGCTAGCATCCCAAACTCCACTTACTCCTCCCCACCCCATTTCCCATGGATTACTTACTTTGGAAGACCTCCAGAGCTCCAGAAGAGGCTGACCCCCTGGCAGAGAAGCTAAAGTGTCTTATTCAGAGGATGACAAAGCTGCAAGAATGTGAAACTGAAGGAAAACATCTTCACCAGCTTCTGAGTAGAAGAGTTCGGCTTGGGGCCAGCTTCAGGGATTGAGGTAGCAATAGCAACCAATCAATGAGGAGCAATCCTTTGTCTCATTGGGCTGAACTACAATCCCCTTGTTGATTGGCTGCCATGCCCCAATCCTTCAAGCTGCTTATTCAAACTAGCCAGTCAGCAGCAAGCAGGAGGCTGCTCATCTCAGCCAGACTGGGTCCAAACTCAGACCGCAGGCCCTCGTGGCAGAGAAGCCCAAGTCTTTTATCCAGATGGGGAAAGCTGTTATCGTTACCTTTCATGTTCTTACAGTTTCACTGGCTTCTGAATAAAAGACTTGGGCTTCTCTGCCACATGTCTCAGCCTCCTCTGCAGCTCTTCGAAAAGGCAGTACAGTGGAGGCTCCATTTTGGCCTGTAACAGGCCAGGTGAGGCCTCTGGAATACCGGATGTGACCCATGGAGGCTCCATTTTGACTAGCAACAGGCCAGATGAGGCCCTTGAGGCCCATTTTGGTTGGCTGAGTGCTGCAGGTGGCTGTCCAGGTAAAAAAAGGCTCTGGGGGGCCTCTAGCAGAGGCCAGTCATTTGCTATTTCCACGCCGGCCCTGTGGGCCATATCTAAGCATCCTACTGGCCAAATCTAGCCAGCAGGCATTGAGTTTCCTATCTCTGATATAATGCATGTGAATGTCTACTAATAATGCTTTTCTGGATTTTACATAGAACAAACAGGTCAGGCTTCATGTAAAATAATGCACACAAATTTGAGATCATGACTCTAAACAAGGACTGTTTATTTATTTGTTGTTTATTTATTTATTTACTTGCATACTTATTTACAAATATAAATTTATTTATAATATATAACATAACAAAAAGATCCAACGAATTCAAGAGTGATTTAGTCCATTGGTGGCAATGTAATGATATTAGGCTGACAACACGCTTAATTCCACCCTTCAACTCCATCTGTTCTTTGCTTACAAGGTGTCTACATTTGAAGGAAGTGACCTGGAAAATGCCCCCTTATCAAGTCTAGTGGGCAAGTCAGATAATGTCAGGGAGAGATGACAGCAACATATAAGATCATTTCAATTTCCCAGGACACTTTATTACAAATCTCAAGGTTGCCAAGTTGAAAAAAAAAATGTTGATTGGACAATTGAGTGAGAGACTGCTAAATCATACATTCAGATTTTTTGTCTATCTTGAAAGAACTCAACAAACATAATGGATTTTAACACATTATAATAGTTAATTGATAATAGTTAATAGTTAGTCTGTTTCACATGTCACCTGCGTCTTCACAGCCATTCTACCTCCCCCCTTTCCCCATCTTATCTAACTGCTATATCATTTTATCTATTCCACACATCTGATGAAGTAAGCTCTAGCTTATGAAAGGGTCCGACTTTTAATGAAATATATAAGTTTGAGAAGGTTCTACTAGATTTCTGATTTTTAACTTTTTTTTGTTTCTACAAAACATCAGAACAGTGTAAGGATAATATAATGTGCTTAGCAATTCTGAAATTCCAACTTATAGAGGAGTCAATGGGATTAAACGATGGGGGCAGAACAGAATGCCTTGAAAGAGGGTATAATTGACAGAATCTCTAAACAGGCATATTCAACATGGCAACATTTTGTTAGAAAATCCATTTGTTGGACCCATCTGCCTCCATCTGTTTTCTTTTTATCTCTTATCAATTTAATATTATTTCCTTATCTCTATTCTGAAACTGGTCCCTTTAGGCAAAATGAAAGCAAACTCTAATTTTAAATGATAGAATTGCAATGAGATTTTTATTTATTTATTGTCAGTGGGTGCTAAGAGTAACGTGTTACGCCTGCAAAAACAATTGATAATTGTAGCTCAGCAATGTATCCTCTCACATATTGTTTCTTTCTATTATGACTTACTGAGTTTGAAAGCACTTCCGATCTGACCCAGAACAAACCTAATGAATGCAAGCTGATATTAAGTTATAAAATAACTGATAAGAACTCCTTCTATATTTCAGGTCTAAATTTAGAATCATTCTTTATAGATGTTTTCCTTTTGTTAAATGTTGAACAAATAAATCAGTTAAAAAAACACCACCATAGCCTTAAGTTTTGTGATTTATATATTACTTTGAATAAATTGCAATACATTTTAATGTTCTGAGAAAGCCAATCCTGTAAATCTAACTGAACTGTCAGGATGGGGAAGAGAAAAAACAATAGAGAACAATGAACAATTAGATTCAACCCTAGAGCAGCAACTTTTGGGAAGGAAAAAATAAACCATTATTTTTAGTATTACACTTAGCTATGTGAGAAGAAATCTATTATACTTAGAAAAAGAGACTAAGTTAAGGGAATAAGATAAAACCAGTTTATTGGACTCCAACTTCCATTATCTACAACATGACTAATAACCAGGATTAGTGACTAGATTGTCACAAGTCCCCCATTTGTAGCTAGGAAACAATAATGAGAGGTAGGCATGTATCTCCCCTTTTCTTGTGAGCACCTCTGTGAGAAACAAGGTGCTGGACTAAGGGTGACGAACCATGGTCTGATCAAACAAGGCTGTTCTTACATTTTGAAATTTTCTGAGGAGTTAATGCACCAGCTCTTGCACTAAATAAAAAGTGAGAATATAAACTATAGGAATTGGGGATAAAAATGGCCACTTCAACAATGGAGCCTACTAAGCCAGTCCCCAACTGTCTGGGTAACCCAGGCCTGAACAGCCAAGACTTGAGGGTTTTTCAGAATAACAAAAAGGGTGGATCTAGTCTAATTTTGGAGGGAAGAATGTTCCATAAAGTGACTGTTTGCAGTAGAGAAGGTACATCACCCGGGACCATCAAATGAAGATCTGTGGCTGATGGTACCTTCAACATTCCTACTCTGCCCAATCTAGAGGGGTGAGCTGATGTAACCATGGAGAGGTAGGATTTGACTTTCTGCATTCTTACAAGTAATAGGTCAATCTCTTATGGACCCTCTTAGGAGTCAGCACAACCATGTCAACAGAGTCCAGTAAGTAGGACTTACTTTCTGAATCATTTGCACTGATTTATCACTGATCTCCCATATGGTAGCTAATGGTCCCTGGATTACCATCTGTGTTCATAGCATTTACTGGACTGACTGCTGCCTGAATTCATGTGGAAGGTAAGCATTAATGGATTTGGTCCAATAACATAATCTTCTGAAGGGAGCTTTTCAATTATTTTTGGAGAAGTATCTCTCCCTTTAGTGAATCTAATACAGAGGCACACTGGAATTCTGGGAATTATTTAATACCAAATGAACTGAAACCAGCTAATTAGAATGACTCCCTTATCCCAGAAAACAGCAAGAATCTTCTCTGTAACAGCCAGCCTGGCATAAGGACTTTGAATGCAGAGTTCATTTGCTGTATATGGAAGGCAGAGATCATTGTACAATTTCAAGTATTTAATATTTCCCTGGGTGCAGAGAAAACAAATGGCAAAGCAGATCTAATCCTTTAGCCTCCATCAAAATCAGAAGCTTCTTTTGTTTTCTGAAGAATGGAAGAAACCTTAAGAGAAAATAAACTAGCATTCTTTCCACCTCCTGGCCAAATCTAATTCCATGGGTTACTGACTGTGAAGGGGACCATTTTTTTTTCAAACTGAAGAAGAGTAGAATTGGCTATGCTTCAATTATTTAACTAAAATGAAATCATCAAACTGTGAAGTTTAATTTTTTTAACACTTAGGACCACCATATTAGGTAATTAGAGAGTATGTTTCCATGATGACGAATAAAACAAACACATAAATCTGTCCTGGGTGAGGGAGAGAAAAAAATTAATGATGTTGAACCATTTTCTGTATAAATGTAAACAACAATAGACCCAATACAAAGTTCAGATTTCCCCAAACAAAACAGAACAATCTGCAATAGAAAGTACACAAAGTGATTTACAAAAGTCAGTCAATTTGTTATAGTGATTAAGGCACCAGGCTAGAAAACAAGATATTCTGAGTTCTAATCCTGGCATAGGCATGAAAATCAGTTAGGCCAGTCATTCTTTCTCAGCTCCAGGAAGCAAGCAATGGCAAATCCTACAACTATATTGCAGCAAATCATGAAACTGCCATAAATTTGTTTTGTTTAGAGGCAAAATATACAGCATTATCCTTTTCTAGGTCATTTCCTACTATAATAGCAATAGCACTTAGACTTATATACCACTTCATAGTCCTTTACAGCCCTCTCTAAATTGTTTACAGAGTCAGCATATTGCCCCCAACAATCTGGGTCCTCATTTCACCAACCTCGGAAGGATGGAAGGCTGAGTCAACCTAGAGCTGGTGAGAATCAAACTGCTAGCAGTTGGCAGAATTAGCCTGCAATACTAACTATTGCACCACCATGGCTTTTAGTAAGCTCCCCATTAATTTACCATCTTCCATCAGAAATTCTGCTTTATACTACATGGAAAAGGTAGACTAGTGTATACATAATGTTTTTCAGAGTATGCATTCATGCATACGTACATACATGCATACATACACACATATATACATACATTCAATTTTGAGGCTACTCCTGAATCCATAGCAACACTGGGTGGTTTAAAATTTATGGACATTTAAAAGAAATTTAACATAAAGTAATGTAGATTAAAGAAAAAGAATATGGCTGATTGAAAAATAGAATCCCAAACCCAAGATTTAAATCACTATCCTAGCCCAAGCCTGGGAGAATGTCAATTTGCAAAAAAATAAAAATAAAAAAAAATCCAAAAAAAGTAAAAAGGAGGTGAATACTTCAAATTAAATAATCCTCACTATCAACACTATTCTGTTCCATTAGTTTTAAATACTATCTGAAGAAATGTATCCCTTTTCCATTTAAAAACTGCGTCCAATTATGTGGGAGTTAACAAAACACAACTAAAAAAAGGAGGCAAGTTTCCTTCAAGCTCAATTCTTGGTGATTTTGTGCCCCCCATCCCCCAAGGTATAACAATGATAAAGCCATAAACATCTGGATAATCTGAGATTTTTTTTGTCCTATTCTTGCAATCCCTTTCATAAGTGTGTTACATAAAATATCCTTTCTTCATTTTCTTCAACACAAACACTTGTAGATGTTAAATTTTGCAGAAAAGAAACATATTTTCTTGAGGAGGGCATGGCTGGAGTCTCGGCAGGATGACGCAGCTTCTTGGGGCTCCAAGAAGACTCGTGCCAAACCCCAGCTGTAGGAGGTCCCCAGGGACATAAGTCTCACTGGAGGTGAGATGAAGAGGCAGGGCAGAGACTGGAGGATTTGGTGGAGTTGCAAACCCCCAGATCGGTTCAGGAAGCCCTCTGATCCTACAGGAGGGGGCAAAGGCTAATGTAGCATGACCGGCATTGTGGCAGCCACAGGAAGAAAGGAATTTAAAGTGCAAAACTGGCTTGGTGAGATCTGTGTGGTTTAAATGTTTTTTAAGAGATAATACTTTCAAAGAGAAGAGCCCCTAAGGGGATAAGTGGATAAGTGGGGGCCAGGAGAGGAGGTGAGATGTTTTCCACCTCTGGAAGAAGAGTGGCAAAAAAGAACAGAGAGCCATAACTATTTTTAGATTTAAAACTAAAGCTGTTTGGTGAAGAGAAGAGAAGAAGAATTGGACTAAACTGGGATTTTGGCATAATACTCTCCCAAACTAATTGGATTACAGGATTACTGATTATTAGCAGGGAGGAAGGGGGAAAGGGAAAGGGAAGTGTTTCTCCCCCCCCCCCATTTTTTTCTTTTTTCTCTCCCTCCTTGTGGTGACTGGAACTTTTTGACTGAGATGAGTGAAGAAAATGGCACAATAGCTTCATCTAGAGGCTAGAGAATTTTTTTTCTTTTTTTTCTCCCTGTGGAAGAATTGGACTGACCTTCAAAAACAGCTGTTGTTTGTACTGTCATATTCTTATCTTATAAGGCTACACAGTTATATAGCCATAATAAGTACTGTTTTGGAAAGTTAGCTATAGAAGTAAGGCAACACAGAGTGATTTTAAGTATAACAACATGCTAAGGTGGTTTTAAAACAAATTAAAACAATTTAATTTAAAACATACTGACAAAAGTTGTCTAAAATACACCACAGGAGCTTGGTTTTTCTTTTTTGTCTTGCTCTTCTGGGGCATTTTATGATTTTTAATTTCCCTTTCTTTTTGGATGAAAATTTTGTTTGTTTTTTTCCTGTCATATTATTTACTTTTGGCTGTTTGGTATTTTTATGAATTTTTTTCCTTTCTTCTTTTGGGGTTTTTAACTGGATTACTTTTGTATTTACTCCTTTAATTTAGCCCATTTTCCTCTTTTTTATTTTTGGAAAGAAGAATTGACCTTTTTTCTTTTTATAGTTTTTGTGTGTTTTTTCTTTCTTATTTACTTTTTCTTTTTCACAGTGATGTCTTTTTGCATCCTTTTGGGATTCTAATTCAGTGATATTTACAACAATATTGGATTATAATTTTTACAATGATAACAAGTGGTGGTTTTCTTTTTCTTTTTTCAAATTGATCTTTTTTCTCATAGCAAGGGGGCTTTTTTCTTTTTCCATTGGATTACAATTATGATATCTACAAACAAGTCTGGATTATAATTACTACAGCAATAAGTATTTTTTTCCTTGCTCATTAGATATAATTGGAATATAATTTTTTTATTTGAGACATCTGGAATTATCAGTTGAAGAATATGAAGAAATCTTCATTGGCACCATCTTCATCGGTATCTTCAGCGGTCTCATCTGCTACATCTAGCCCAGCAGGACAGAGAATTTGGATTCATTATTAGTTCAAGATAAAATGACAGCATGGCAATCAGAGATGAGATTGATGCTTCAAGCTATACACGAAGAGATGAGAGTGGAAAGAGTGGAAATGAAGGAGGTGAAAGAGAAGATGGGAAATATAGATGAAAAATTGGAGAAGTTTCAACAAATGGTGACTCAAAATAAGCAGCAAATACAGAAAATCAAGGAGAAAGTAGAGTCAATGGAGAAAAAGGTGGAAGAGATGGAGGGAAGGTGCTTTGCTATGGGCCAATCAAATGAAAGGTCTATCATCTTCCTGGAGATGGATTGAGCTGGATATCACCTCTGCTTTCAAAATATAGTGGAAGAAAAAGGAGAAAATTTGGCAGAAATTATGGTAGAATTGTTGGCATCCCTTTTAGAGTCCACCTCAGAAGAAGCAACAGCTGAAATTGATGAAGTTTATAAACTATAAAGTCTATACTAGATATGTGACAAGGAATAAACTACCTAGGGAAGTACATGTGAGATTTGCAAAGAAAACTACAAGATCTGTAATCCTACAAAAAGCAAGAGATGAACCCTTGAAATATAAAGGAAAAGAGATAATAGTTCTGAAACAGATTCCGGGAAGAGTGAGAGAAATAAGAAAATATTATCAATTTTTGACAAAGCTGCTAGTGAAGTATGAAGTTAATTTTAGATGGTTAATACCAGAAGGAATATTGGTAACATGGAGAGAGCATACTTACAGATTCGATTCGATAGAGGGCACAGAAATTTTATGAAGACTTTTTTATTGTCCCGGAGGATAAACAAAGAACAGAGGAACAAAGAGAAGAGAGAATCAAAGAAACAGGAACAACTGAAGGGAAAACCTTACAACAGAGTGAGGCAGCAGGAGACAATCTACAATTAGAAATGGAGAAGAAAGGAGATAAAAATGCAAAAATTGACCAACAATGAGCCATATTGGAAGTTTTGAGTCTGTCAACAGAGCAACAAGGAGCTATACCAAAGATATCAAGATCTCCAAGAGAGCAACTAAGAGCTATACTTAGAGTACCAATGTCACCGAGATCACAGAGAGAACCTAGAATAACAAGAACAGCAAGAACTATTTATACAGATGAACCATGGAAGAAGAAGTAAAGGTTTTTTTCTACCAATATAAATGGACTAAACTTTCCATGTAAGAGAAGTAAAATTTTTAATAGACTAAGAAAACGAAATTTGGATATAATCTGTCTTCAAGAAGTGCATATTGTCAAGCAACAAGAAAAGTTTCTGGACTGTTCTAAATTAGGCAAAAAATGTGTATCCTTGGCAAGGTCAGAAAAGAATAGAAGGATAGTTTTTTATATAAAGGAAAATATTAAGTCGAAACAGATTTATGCTGATGAAGAGGGAAGGCTGTTGATTTTGGAGATTTTATTGAACTTAAAACGGATTCTTTTGGTAGGGATATATGCACCAAATACCAATCAACAAGTCTGTTTTAACGAGCTTTATAAGAAACTGATTGAACTTGAACATGAGAATATATGTATCTTAGGTGATTTTAACTCAATTAGGGACAAGAAATTAGATCACCAAGCTACCAAAGTAAATAAAGGAACAAGGGCTTTTTTGAGAATGAAAGAAGAATTAATGCTTAGGGATATTTGGAGGGAATCACACCCTACAGAAAAAAGATTTACGTTTTACTCAAATAGATATAAATCCTGGTCATGAATAGACTTGATTTGGATGACAGAAGAACTACGGAACAATGTACAAGATGCTGAAATAGAAATAAGCACCTGGGCAGATCACAACCCAACTATTTTTAGTTGGAAAGGACAGAATAAGAGAAGAAGATGGACATTAAATCAAGATATTTTAAAAGATAAAGAATTTATTCAGAATATTGACAAAGAGATGGATTATTTCTTTAAAGAGAATAATGTGGAAGAGACACCAACTCGAAATGTATGGGGTACTGCCAAGGCATATATTAGAGGATTTGTGATAACATATAAGGGAAAGAAAAAGAGGAAAAATGACAGGAAAGAGAGAGATTGGAAAATGAATATAAGAGATTAGAGATGGAATTACAAACAGAACCCCAAAGGAAGAATGTTAAATATCAGATGGAGATGACTAAAGACTGGACTTGGACTGCTTGACAAGGAAGCAGACTTGAACTTGGACTGCTTGACAAGGAAGAACTAGCTCAAAACAAAAAACTTCTTTGAAAATGCAAATAAACCAGGACGTTGGTTAGCATATAAACTGAGAAAAGAGAGGCAAAATAAAATGATTCATATTTTAGAAAACAAAGAAGGAGCACTGCAAAGCCAGAACAGGGAGAAAAAGGAAATTATTCAAAGATATTATGAAGAGCTTTATAAAAAAGAGTTGGTTTCTGAAGAACAGATAAAACAATATTTTAAAAAAGCTAAGCTCCTAAACTATCGGAAGAAGTAAAATCTATGTTGATGGAGCAGATTAAGATGACAGAACTAATAGAAACAATTAAAAGGCAAAAGAATGAAAAAACACCGGGACTGGATAGTTTACCGGCAGAACTTTATAAAAGCTCGCAGGACGCTTTAGGCCTACAGATGTTAAATGTGTTTAATGAAGCTCTTCTAAAAGCAAGAATTCCAGATTCATGGACTGAAGCATATATAACTTTGATACACAAAGAAGGTACAGATGAATGAAAAATAAATAATTACAAAACAAAGAGGAGCACCGCAAAGCCAGAACAGGGAGACTATCAAATATATGTATCGATAATTGCTGAAAGGTTGAAAAGGTTTTTAAATGAATTTATACACTCAGACCAAAATTTTATTTATTTATTTATGGATTTATGAAAATGGAGTTCTTCCTAAAAGACAGAGTAAAAATAATATGAGAACAATTTTAAATGTCTTGGAATATTAGGTAGGGTGACCATATTTTGATTTCCAAAAAAGAGGACAATCGAAAAAAAAAATTGAAAAAAAAATGAAAAAAAAAATCGAAAAAAAAGCAAGACACAAATTCCCTTCTTTCACTCCCTTCTTCCATCCTTCCTTCCCTCCTTCTTTCTCTCC
>JAEANM010020949.1:0-11978 GCA_017656035.1 Myanophis thanlyinensis
CAATGCCAACTTCGTCAAATACATTAGCTTAAATATTTGGCATACTTCCCAAAATGTTTTGCATAATTTACAGTCTTTTACAATAAACCAATTCTAAAATATCTGTGGCTTTATGGCATTGATTCTAGGAACTATGTGCAATTATTAAGCAGGCTTATGTTGAAGATTAGCCAGCACTGGGTGAAAGAAAAAGAGATTGCCATAAAATCTTAATCACTAGCCTACAGTCAAGTAGAACCAAAATTAGCAAGTATCCAGCATTCTTCCTTTACATATGCATCATTTATTTATAAGTTCACTGGATATATCAGAATTCATCAGAGATACACTTACATGAAAGATGGTGAAAGTAGAAATAGTCTAGCAGTGTCAATTACTTTTTCTTTATAGGGCTCCTCCTAATGATGTTTTGTCCATTAACTCTTCCACCAACACAATCCAATATCAACACTGTAAACATGAATGGATTTCCTTTTCTTAATAAAAGACAGCAAAAATCACTAGCAAGTGAGCCTAAAATAGTTCTATAAAAGAACAAGAACTTCATATCAATAGATTTTCTTGCATCAAATACTTTGTTTGAAATCTCACATGCGCTTATTAGTGTACGTCATCATTAAACTATCTGTAGATGGGAAAGCACAAATTATATTGACAACAATGAAAGTGAATTATTCTTTGACATTCTTTGAGTGTTTTTAAATATTGTTGTTCCACCTTTATTTTTATTAATAACAAGGTGATGAACACACCTAATGCTGCTTTCTCCTCCTGTTTTCCCCACAATAACAACCCCATGAAATGGATAGGACTGAGAGAAACTAGGCCAAGGTCACCCATGCTGAATAAATAGGAAATATACTGGGAAGGGAGGAGCCTGTAAAACCATGAAAGATCTACTTCTTCAGAGGAAAAGTAAAATGAACGAAATGATCCTCAGAGCTGAGGAAAGCAATCTATAACTAAAAGTAGCAATCCAACTACAATATATTCTTCATCCATCTTTAAGATTCCAAATGTAATGTCTGACTTTGAGACAGGGCTTTAAAAGGAGTTTAGGATTCTCTAGTTCTAAAGAAAGCCAACCATGTCACTGAAATCATAGGAAGACCTGGCCTTTTGCACAACTCTCAATGTCTCCCCTCCAGATGATTATCAGTTTAAGGGTTATCTGTGCAAAGATGGATTTGAGGCCTGAACGTTTTTCTCTCTCTGTCATAACAGTAGTTTAGATTTCCTCTCCAGTGTTACCTCACTCCCTAAAATGTGAAGCACCACCACCAGCAGCAGTGAATTAAAAAAAAAAAAACAGAATAAGAGAGCAAAGGCGGCTGACATGTCTAGGCACACATGAATGGTACACATGAATGGGCCATCTGAGACAGCTAGTCTTTATTTACTCAAGTTCTTCAGTTTAGAAGCCTGGTGAATGAACTTGTGGTTAATCATTTATTCATGTTCTGGCACAATTGGAGGGAAGCCACATTATATCTATTTGCAACTGAAGTGCAACAAATGACAAGCTCTTTTTCTGAAGCAAAGCCTCTTAGCACTGAGGTCTAGGAAGCATTATATTGCTATTAATATAAACTATTTTGTAGAATCTTCCTCTCCTCTTGCTGAAAACATTAAACTTTAAAGTTTAAGATGTATTTGAACCACTGGATCAATGCCAAGCCATTTATTTAGTACCCTGCCTACACAGTATAACAAACAATAAAGCAGCTCTATTTAGGAAATTTTTAATGGAATTTATCTTAAATTTGTGGTTGTCCAGATTCTAAAATCCTGTAAACATGAATATACAATATCAGGACTGTTGATATCCTCAACACCCTCCCCCACTAGCCCTCAAACTTTATGTCCCAGTTGATGAGAGCTTATTCAATATTTTTTCCTTTCCTTTCCTCAACCTCCCTTCCCTTCCCTTCCCTTCCTGAAATCATTCTTTTAATTAAAAATGAGAATTGTGCACATTGCAAAATAAACATCCGCTTTTTTCTGTCTCAAAAATAACTCTGGATCCCACCAAGATCCCATGTGTACATTTAGAAAACGATAGCTAACAGGACTGAGCTTGTAACCAATATAGTTTTGAATAAACTGGATTTTGTTTCCCTTACTCCTGTTTTCAGCTGCCCCTTTTGAACAAACTTTTCAAGATGACAGTAAGGCTACAGTTCCATTTCTTTTGCTATTATCAAACAATTGGGATTTTAAATTCCTGTTGATTTATTGAAGCTCTATCTATAGATCCAAATCAATCAGATTTGACATGGTTGCTTACTTAAATTAGCAGAGACTCTCAAACTTCCTGGGTGTACAGTGACATGGGATATGTGTAAAAACAAAGCCAGTTTTAATTTGTGATTTGTGGACTTGACTTATGTTATCATTTAACAGTGAATTTTTGGATTAAAATGTTTTTGTAAAATAGCTGATAACCCCTTTCGCAGGATGCCCACTAAGGAATCCTTCTGAGATAATTTTGGAGGAAAAAAAAAACACAAAATATTTTTTTCTGAGTTAAATCTTATTCTATGAGTGAGATGACAAAATAGTTACAATTGGTAAAATTACTTTTTAAGGAAATATTTGTTGTACCCAGACTGGTACACCTGAACTCATGTTTTATGTTATCACTTTTATTTAAATCATATCATTAGTATGATAGGTAAAGAAGACATATAAGTATTTATTATATGTCCCTTGCATACATGAAACAGACTGTTTATGTTGCAATGCATATTTTGTCACCTGTCCCCAGCTCCTTTGATGGCTCCAGTGGCAAACCTCCCGCCAGCTTTTTAACTGAAGATACTAGATAGTAAATTTTAAGTGTACTTGATAGAGAATATCTGCTGCTGGTTTGTTTGTTCATGGAATACATTCTAACTCAGAAAACATTCTCAAAATATGATGACATGTCTTGATCTCGTGTATATATTGAGAAATCCAGACTCATGGCAAACAACTCAACTTTCTTAGCCAAGGTTGTGTGAGGGGATCTTGTAACTGCAGTCTTTGCCTACACATCGACTACATGTTGCCCTTCCTTTATTCCTGGCTTTGTACAAGAGCCTAGGCAGCATATTTATATAATCTAAAATGTCATTCTACAACAATGCCAGAATGTGGGTAGCCCAGCAAGGTCTACGGTTAATAAGCACTAGTGTGGGGGAAGAGATTTCAGTCTTCCACGTACAACTTCCCTAATTATCGCAGGGTCTGGTAAGCTCGTGGATGATTTGATCACAACTATAAGGTAACATCTTAATCCTTAGAAGCTGTTCATTGCTAAGTCACTGAAACATCAATAAAAGTTGTCAACATCCAGCTTTATCTTAATTAGTAGAGTAGATAGCACCATTTTTTAGTTGACAGAGAAGCTGTTTTGTTCCTTTTGTTTTTAAGTTCTTGTGTTTGGTCAACTTTTCATGGTGGTGCGTAATTTTATCACTGGAATTTGTTGTTGAACATTCCTTTCTGTCTGAAAGAATTTAAAAAATAATGATAATTTAAATAAATAAATGGGACAATTTGCACATTTGAATGTGCCACTACAGGCTTGGCTTTCAACAGGATGCTCCTTAATCCTCGCTTCAGAGAAGACATTATCTATAGAAATTGTTGTTTTTCTATTGAAATACTGCCCCTTTCAGCCTCATTCCAGGTCACTGCCAAGAAATTGAAGCTTCCAGAAAATTGATAATGAAACCAAATGTTTAATTGCTTATCTCTAGGCAAAAGAAGCTTCTCAATTCACAAGAAGATGTACTTTTGAAACATATTTTGGTAGTGCACACCTAAACAGGGATTACAATGCTTTTCTGCAAGGGTTATATTACCTCTAGATTTGAAATGAGTGCCACAGCACAAAACAGAAAGCAAATCAATATGAAACTATATATTTAAAAATGTATTTTACATTTTTGCATCTGAGGAAGTAAGACAAACTTGTCCCCTTCAGAGATAATCAGAAGGCTGCTTTGGGAGTGATTTAAATTAAGGGCACATAAAAGCAGTAAGAAGTCAGTCATAAGTGTGCTACCCCTTCTTTCTCACACCTTTTTTTTTCCTTTTCATCTCCATCTTGCAACTGTCAAATCCATAAACACACATATCTTGTTTTCCTTCCTGTCTTCCTAAAGTATTATCAAAGATTGGAAACCCTCGAAGTGCAAATGCTTAATTGCACTGGTCAAGCTGCCTGGCAGTAGAGAATGGGTAGGCAGCCTTCTCTACCTCATCAGTTGATGCTCTTTGTTTTGAGAGCCCCACTTCTGTATATCCATCCAGACAACCCTGCCATAAACGACAACCCAGCCTGCTCTCTGTCCCTTTTTCTCCCAGGGAATCTGGTATTCATGACAGAAATCATCTGATTCAGGATGAAAAGAAGAAAGGTGAAAGCAGTGGGTGTAAAATTAAATTTGTTTACAAAGGCATGTCTATGTCAACAATCTCCTTTTTTTCTGTCTAGCTGCAAGATGAACTTTGTCCTAAATTAGCATGAATAAAAAGTGCCTATTCTTTTTGAATCTCACAGAGCATTCCTATGCATTTTGATTGTAGTCTAATTCATTTGATTATAATGGGATTTATTGACCAGCTCCTTGATTTAACCTGACATCCCTAATCTCCTATTTTAATAGGAAAATCTTCACGATATTCTAAAAGGAATGCATATACATAGAGGCATGAAAAAAATGCAGCCTTAATAATAAATAAGGTGCCATATGTTTAAGGATTGGACAGAAAGAAAGGGGTGATTCTCACATCTTGCAGACTCAAGAGAAGTTATCAAAACTGTGGTCAGCAGTCTGCTCAGTCAATAAAAAAACACTTAGGAAGAAACTACCTACCTGCTTGCCAAGCTTAATCATATTGGAAGGAGCACTTTTCTTTGCCTAAGACTGTAGACTGTTGTTTGGTCATGCAAGATAAGTGGCATGAGGCTCATATGGAATCTGACAATTATAATAAAGCTTCAAACATCTAGCTACACATGGTTAATTTTGATTGTTTATTTACTTTATACAATTGCTCAGCCATCTACCTTGGCTGAAATCTTGATTTGGATTAAGAGATAGGGCTTTTGAGATGGACAAGACAATGGATCTGCATCAAACAAGAGAAAAGCATTGACTGACATACAAAAGGGCTGCCTTTGGGGCATGTGTTGTTCAACTTATTAATGGAAGTCTTCATTGAGAGACCACATCCAGACATGGACAATGAAGAAAACATATAGCTTGGAAGGAGGACAAAACATTATTTGGAATGTTTGGAGGCATTGGGTATATTCAGCCTGAAGAAAAGGCTGTGGGGGGCATAATAGCTATCGTCAAGCAACTGAAGAGCTTTTATGTAGAAGACAGAGCAGAACTGTTTAGAGTCCTTCCAGAAGAAGGAAAAGGAACAATAGGTTTAAATAAAAGGAAGGAAAATCAATTGAAAGTCATGAAAAAAAATCCCCGTGATAAGAGCTGTTCAATAATGTATTTAAGCAGAACCTGCAAGGCTATTTGCCAGACAGACTAGAATAGCAGATTTCTGCTTTAGATGAACTGAGGTTGGACTAGATGATCTTCTGGGTCATTCTGACCCATATATACTATAATATACTTGCCCTAAAATAGAATCCTAACAAAATATAGATTGGGGGGGGGGGGGAAGGGAGGAGATAAGGGCATTATGTACTCCAACTGGCACAGACTGTGTGTGTGTGAGAGAGAGCTAAAGATCTGATGAAATCAGTCATTTAAATTATGTGTGTTCGTTGCTTGTTTTAGAATTATATGTGCAGAGAAATGGCTAGAAAGGTGAGCCCATGGAAAGAGAGGAAAGATGTCATGCAAAACTGTTAAGGAAAGAAAAGGACAGCAGGAAGGAGGAGGCAGTATCAATTTGCAGAAAAGTAGGTGTTATGCTTGAGATCCAAATGTACATGACAAAACTTTTCGGTTGTTTAGGAAACGCTATGAGTAACACAGAAACATTTGCATAAACAAGTGATTGGCAAAATTCCTAAGAAAAACATATAAAAGGCAACTTTGACTGTGACTGTGTCACTAACAGTAGTGTAGATCTGTGCAGAAACGAACCCCATTGTGATTTTGTGCATGCTACCCCCTAGTACTTACTAGCTCAGTAGAACGGAACTGAACTGGGAAAAAATATTTTTCACTAAAGGTTTAGATTGGTTCAAAAAAGTATATTTTGGGGAAAGGATGTTTGCTGTTCAGTGCTGTTAAACTGATTTACTTCTTCAGAATGGGGACAATGCTTAACTAGAATCAGGGGTTATTTGCTTGACAGTGGCTGTAAAGGTGTGATGATGATGGGTGCTTAAAATATACTAGTATATCTATCTGCTAGACGGATACCTATAGAAACCTTCCCCAAATTCTGCTGCTCCCTGAATAGTTTGGACTGCAACTCTCAACACCTCTGCCCCACAGGGAACTTGGCTAGAAAAAGCTGATCTATACATCTTTAATTGCAGCTCAACTGAAGGTCATCAACATGGTGTGCCCCAATCTTCCCCCAAAAGCAAAAAAAAAAAGTTTTGATCACACCCATTCCTGTGGTCTCCAGGGCAAAAGGTCTTTGTCTGCCTTTCTGTTATTTAAGACCATTATTCTATAGTGTATCTTGTCTTCTGGGCCAACATGGTTTTCTTCTGTATGATTCCTGGTCACATTTGAACAGTGTTAGCATGTCTGTCATCAGTTCTCATGTCTAAACACATCCAACTCCCCCATTCTCTCACATGCCTTGTGTAAAAAACTACCCATTCATTTTGCAGTCAGCACTAAATAATGCCAGCATATAATTTGCTGTCACTATTTCCAATTCTTATTTTGCCTCCATGGCATCTAATCAATTTACTGCCAGATGGTGTTGTCTTGATCAGTAAGCGTGTCACTCATTATAAAGAAGGTGACTGATTTTCTCTTCGGGATTTGCTGCCCTCCTCTTTTTTTTAATGTGTCACAGGTAGGGTGGGTAGGTGTTAGCCACCTGTTAGTCAGAGCATTGCAACAGAAATGGAAGACCCTGGTTCTTAGCTTCTCTAGCTTAGTATGTCTTCCCCTTCCTTCCACATTTCTGTGGGAATCTTCAAGTTAAAATAATGAGAAATAAAGGAAGAGGGGAAGACACTAGGAGAAAAATGGGCCTAGAGATGTTGCTCTTTGCAAATTTGCAGTTTCCTGGGTCCTACAAAGAGAACTGAGACTTGAGTAGCTGCTGGCAACCATCTTCTAACTTCATAAGGTGTGTGGGTAGAGAGAGAGAAATACAGGAAAATGGGCAAATAAGCCACAAAAACTCAGCTTCTTTCATCATTCTCTGAACACTGCAACACAAGGTCGATGCATATTCTAGCCAGTACACGTAATCTTCGACTTATAATCACAACTGAGCCCAACATTTCTGTTGCTAAACAAGACAACTGTTAAATGTGTTTTGCCCCATTTTACGACCTTTCTTTCTTTAGTGGGATCAGAGTAGATTCTATTCACAGAACATGATTACACCATCAATGGTAGGCTGGGGTGGGGTTTTAAACAAGTTAAAATCCAACGTATCTGAAAGGGTAAAGTTTAAGGAATCTCCAGTTGCATTATAGAACTTCATGAAACAGGTTACAGATTGCTAGAGATACTATCAGTGCCTGATTAAATATATTATAGCTTCTCCTGCCTCCCAGATTATCCTACTGCCCTAGTATTGGTGGGCAGACACAGGGCTGCTTTTTATTCAGTGCTTAGCAGTGAGATGCACAAAGCCTCTGGTTGTGAGTTTACATTGGCTAGGACTGGCATGGGGTATTGTTGACAGCTTCCAAATAATACCTGAACCTTAATTATATTGTGAGGGATATTTTTTCCTCTGCAAATATTTAGAAAAACTCTGCTTAATTAATTGTGAAGAGGAACAAAATTATAAACAGGAAAGCTATTTTCTGTGATAAATGATTTTGTGCTCTGGTGCTCTGAAGAGTGTGCGTGACTGACTTTCAATCGCAAAGCATGATGTGTGAGAGACAGAAAGAGAAAGGGGGGAACAGAATGAAAAACTCATTTACGAATGCAGGAACAGCAGCATCATGTAAATAAATTCCCATCAAATCATTTATATCCCCCCCCTCCTTCTGCCTTGATATGTGTTGATGATCTTATTTCCATTCTCTTCCTCATTCTTGAACTTGAATTCAGCATGAAAACCTGAGGTTAGAAATAGACAGGAAGATAGGGATGGACTGAAATCCTGAGGTGGGGGATGGACAAAAGGGTGGAAGCAGGAATTTCAGCACTGCTGTCAACTATAAGTTCTGCAGTTCCTTAAACCAGAAGCATCTATTTCAGGATGGTGCAGCTGGCAGCTGTTGTCAGGAGTTACTAGTGCTACAAGAGCGCCCCCTTGTGCTCTAATACACTTTTTTTTAAAAAAATCTATGAATTCAAAATGCTGACCATCACTTCTGCAAACTATTCAATTTTAAATGGCTAGGCTTTCTTGTGCTGGCAAAAAAGGGCAGGGTTTTTTTTTTTCAGAAAAACCAACCCATTCAAATTTTGAGTAATGTTATGATTAGGTAAATTCTTCCTAGTCACAGGTGTGTCAGACTGTCATTGAACCCCATCCCAGCCGAGATCTTTTAAGAGCACCACCAGCCAGCTTGTTTTGTCAGACCTTATGCCAGGTTTGCAATATGCTTGCAAGTCATGTTACATATTTCCTTACTTAAGGATGGTTCTGAAGTCAGACCATCTTGGCCTTCATTGAACCTCTTGATCATTACATCATGCTAATTCTCAAATAGATGGAAGGGGGATGTAGAAAACCTTATACCATTTCTGACAGTTCAATCTCTTTTTGAAAGCCTCCAGTGATGAAGCTCCCACAACTTCCAAGGGCAAACTGTTCTATTGGTTGATTGTTCTGTCAGAAAATTTCTCCTTATTTCTAGCTTTAATCTCTCCTTGATCAGTTTCCATCCATTACTCCTTGTCTGGCCTTCAGGTACCTTGGAAAATAGCTTGACTCCTTTCTCTCTGTGGCAGTCCCTCAAATATTGGAACACTGCTATCATGTCTCCCCTGGTCCTTCTCTTCACTAGACCAGCCATGCCTAGTTCCTGTAACTATTCTTCATATATTTTAGTCTCCAGTGCCCTAATCATCCTGGTTGCTCTTCTCTGCACCTTTGCTAGAGTCTCAACATCTTTTTATAGTGTGGTGACCAAAACTGGATGCAGTATTCTAGGTGTGGTCTTACTAAGGCTTTATAGAATGGTATTAGTACCTCACTCGATCTTGATTGTATCCCTCTGTTAAGGCAATTTAGGATTTTTTGGCTGCTGCTGCACACTGCTGACTCATATTTAATTGGTTGTCCACCAAAGACTCCAAGTTCTCTCACAGTTACTGCTATTAAGCCTAGTTTCAAAAAGTACAAATAGACATGCCAAATTGGTGGCAAGAACAATTGCTGAATGGGCCATTTTGGAGAGCAATAAGGAGTGTAATGGTTGGTTTGACTTTATAAATCGGAGAAGAAGAACATGGTTGTATGAATTGTCAGCATGATACAAAAATGCAGATAACATAGTACCATTTTAAGATGTTTTCTAGGCCAGGCTTGGATTTTCTTCTTTCATAAAAAGGCAGCATATAAATCAATATTTAAAAGTATCAGCTAGCCATATGGGAGAGCACTTGGAAATATGTTTTTTACATTAAATTATTTCTTATACATTAAAGATTTCTATCTTAAGTTAATATTTAATGCTAAGGTCCCTGTGTTGTATTTTGTTTTTGCACATTTAAAAAAAAGGAAACAACAGAGAAGGCACATTTTCTGGGATCCACAAAATGTCAGTTCCTAACGGATGATTTCCACAGCATGCTTTCTCTGCAAGATGTGATGGGCAGGCTGATATAAGTGTGGAGAGATGGTCCTTCAGATAGCTCAGTCCCATGACAATTAAAAAACCAACACTTTGACTTGCACCTGGAAACAAACTGAAACCAACGAAGCCTCATGGAGCAGAAATGTAACTGAATTCCTGTTCTAGGAATGCATCGTAACTGCCTGTGCTGTTGCATCTTCTATCAGTCGAAGTTTCCAGATATTCTTCAAGTGCAGCCCCCTGTAGAATACACCACACTAGTCCAATCTGGAGGTGACCAGGGCATGAGGGACTGTAAGCAGTGCCTCCTGATCCAGGAATAGATGTGACTGGCAAAAAAAAACAAAAACCCAAAGGCCTTCCAAGTCATGATTGCCACCTGCTTATCAACCAGGATTTGTGAGTCAAGGAGTACATCAAAGTTGCACACTGAGGTATAGGATTGCACAGGGCAGTGCAATCCTATCCAGTATCAAAGATAGTATAGTCCTGGAAATTGCAGGCCCCAAAACTAAAGCCACTCATGCTTGCAGTGCCAACTGAAACCTGTTGCTCCCTATCCAGATCCTCACTGCCTCCATATGCACTGGAATCAGATGGTAATGGTTTAATTCACTACAGGTAGAGAATTAATTAGAGAAAAGTCATCCCTTATTGCTCAGAGAAAAACATGATGCTTGATGGTTGATGCTTGATGCATCGACCTTTATGGTTAGTTATATCACGGTTTATTCAACCCCACAGACTAGTTTTCTACAGTTCCCTATGAAAAAGAGTGGCTGGCTCACTCTTTTGGTTAGAAGGCACCAGTGAGAGGGCAGGGATAGATGCTTAGATGGGGAAGCATACTTTGACCTCAAAAGCCATATCCTGTTGTAAGCTGCCCAGAATCACTTGATAGTATAAATTTAATAAACAAATAAATCCTGCTCTATTGGGAAGGGCATTATCATAACTATCAGGGTGGGTCTATCAGAGACACAGCCAGAGTCATTTGATCCTCCTCACAGTCATCCATTTCATTGTCCCTTCTTTCCCGCCACTTTCTTGTTCTTTCTTGATTTTCTACCTGCCTCTCTTCCTAAGGCCTAAATGACCCTTAAAGGAAACAGCTCAGGCAAACAATGTGTCCAGAGGCTCTTAGTGTTTTCCTCTTTCCGTGTATCCCAGGAGATCCCCTGTGGGACAGGCATATCTTTCTGTGCCTGTAATGAAATATTACTTTGGCTGCAAAGGGAGACTGAAAACCCAACTGCCATCACTACTTTATTCACCACATGTTAAAATGAATATTGATCTATCAACCTATCAAGTTTTTAGTTCAGAACTAAAACCTCTTTCTCAGTTCTTTAAGAACACTTACATAAGAGCTGTACTTGGGTCTGCAGAAATCTTCACTACCAATAGAGGGTGAAAAATTCCAACTCTTGGCTGCCATTTTGAACCCAGACCCAGATGATTTATAGTTCAATTCTTTAGCAAAAAAAATTAGAAAAAGCAGATGAACAAAGCATTTAAGACAGATATTCTGAATAGTACTTGATGTCTCCCTTTCCCATGACTGAAAATACTAGATGGGATTGAAATCTTAGCTCAGGAATTTACCTTAGCTAGCTAAGGAGTCATAACATAAGTCAGAACTTAGTTAGGGAACCAAACATTGTACAATGTTTAGTAGATATTTTAGCCGAAAACCCGGTCAAAATCGGGTAAGAATTACTCGGACGCGAGGTCAGTCTAAATGACCACGAAGAGTCCCTTTATTTCCAAGCCGCGAGTAAAGCTTACGATGAGCTTTCAGCACCAGTCGTAAGCGGAGGAGAAAAGCGAGCCGCAGCTTTTTATAATTTGCTGCGGTGTCACTTTTCACGCTCCCCATTGGCTGGGCGGCTCAGCCAATGGGAAACGTCCTTCCGACAGCCAATCAGCTGTCGAGTCCAAAGTTATTGCTGGTGGACCAGAGTGGAAGCTCTGGTCGTGCCTGCGCGGTACATTACACCCCTCCCCTCTTGGATGGAGTGTTCGAGATTCCCGTACTGCGCAGGCATAGTCCTTG